>CAJQUW010009514.1:0-122018 GCA_907163375.1 Prostheceraeus crozeri
GGGTTTTAGTGAATAATTTAACCATGTATACTTTTTCATTTGGAAATAGTAGCACGCTTAGTTTAACTTGTAAATCTTATAACATTTCATATGGACGATGATGGTAGATGAAATAGTGTCAAATAAATTAAGATAGCTTACACTTCTGATACAGGGATAGCAATCGACTGCGATCCATGTGTAAAGAGCTTGTTAGACTACGGATGGGCTTAAGTGGATGATTTAACCATGTATACTTTTTCATTTGGAAATAGTAGCACGCTTAGTCTAACTTGTAAATCTTAAAACATTTCATATGGACGATGATGGTAGATAAAATAGTGTCAAATAAATTAAGATAGCTTACACTTCTGATACAGGGATAGCAATCGACTGCGATCCATGTGTAAAGAGCTTGTTAGACTACGGAAGAGAGAAGTGTGTTATGTTGCGTGTGGCGCGTGAGTGTCCTCCCATTTCATTCCATTCATCAATTCGTCTCATTGATAGAGACAGGTAGAACTCATGGTTCTCATAACGTATGCAATGGAAAGTTTTAGGCAACCTTCGACAGTTGGCTAAATGTCGCCCTGACGCGAATGCATACTACGTTGAGACAGAGGCAATCACTTGCAAACATGACGCAGAGAGGTTTAACAAGATTGACCATTGCCGAATGTCCCTTGCGGTATACATAGCTACGGGTTTCACCGCCGCCCTTTACAGGAACGCCCGTCGAAAGGAAGTATTACACCGAACTGCATTTGCAACGTTCAAGTTGACTGATAGCAGATTCAACTTAATGATAGTATTCGCCAGTCCGAAGACTGCCCAGGGCAAACCGCGAGGAGGTTCTATCATGTCTTGCCCCATGGTGGCCCTTAAGAGAGCCGATGGTTCGTTCTCGGTGTCAATGGTGTCAATTAAGTTGACTATTGGCTTGAATAGTCAATAGGTATGACAGCTAGGTTGTCATAAACCCTATACCGCCGAGGTCGTACTGGTGCATCTGGCACCTTTCGGATGCGGGTGGTTTTAGGAGTCCACACCTCATCCGACCAAACGATCCTCTTGATCTTCCCCTTCTTCTCATCCTCTTCATCCCACTCGTCGAGGATGATGAAGTTGGGAATGCCGTTGTCTTCATCGGTGAAGACGGGAATGTTGTCGGCAGATGTCGCTTCCATCGTGACTTCAAATTGAATGAGAAGCGCTACAATCTTCTGGCTTATATAGGGTTTTCAACAATGAATTGCTCAACAGCGAATCAGAATGCTTCAGGGATAGCAATCGACTGCATAATGTTCAAGTTGACTGATAGCAGATTCAACTTAATGATAGTATTCGCCAGTCCGAAGACTGCCCAGGGCAAACCGCGTGGAGGTTCTATCATGTCTTGCCCCTAGGTGGCCCTTAAGAGAGCCGATGGTTCGTTCTCGGGAGTCGTCATCCTACAGCCTACCAATTCTGCTGAGAGAGTCAAAGACTCTCTCTTTGGTAGCACTGTCGACTTCCACACTAACTGGCACATGACTAAAAATTGGAATGTAGCGCCATTCCGTTGGATTGACAGCAGTTGCTGTCATCGGATTGCCAATCCGAGCAAGATTGTTGTGGACTCTGTCTTGCTCCTCTAGCCTGACGAACTCCTCAAATAAATTTCGCGGCCTTAACTGCGGTCCGCGAGGAGAGCTGACTTGACTGTTCGGCGTCTGCATGATTGAAATGAAATGAAATGAGAGGCAGTGGTTTATATACCCCTCTAACGCGACGCAACGTTCAAGTTGACTGATAGCAGATTCAACTTAATGATAGTATTCGCCAGTCCGAAGACTGCCCAGGGCAAACCGCGTGGAGGTTCTATCATGTCTTGCCCCTAGGTGGCCCTTAAGAGAGCCGATGGTTCGTTCTCGGGAGTAAATTGATGGGGTGGTGAAGGCAGGCAAAGATCTGCAATGAAAATGATATGTATTAGAATAGGATATACTATCTTATTTACTTTTTCACTTACCAAGTTAGTCATCCTTAGGCAGTCTCGCGGGCTTCCTGATTGAAAATTTGTGGAGATGCCCGCGCATTCTTAGTGTAGCGTGGAGGCATTTCTTGCTCGGATGTCCATGATAGCAAATAATTGATTCGTCCAGGCTTTTATTGACGAGGACTTCGCCGGCCAGATGGTTATCCCGAATAGGGATGTGGAACTCAAACAAACGATCCTCATTCACACGTTCCCACTCATCCCTCATGCGCTCCAACTTCTCACACGCCTGCCTCTCATCACCCCGCCAAGCCACAGTCCTCTCCAACTCAACATTCCTCGCTCTCAACACACTCATCTCCTTCATCATCTCCTCAAACTTCGCTTCTGCCTCTCCCATTCTCCTCTCCGCAGCACTCGCCCTCTTCTCACACTCATCATTCTTGTCTTCCAACACTCGCACATTCTCCTTCAACTCTTTCACAACACGCCTCATACGGATATTCTCATCTGCCACCTCCTTACATTTCACCTCCTTCATTTTCAGCTCACTCAACTCACTCAACGTTCTCTCATTCACCTTCCTCAAACTTTCATAGCGATCTACCAACAAAGCATGTGCCGCTTGCTGCGACACATGCTTCTTTTCCATGTCCTCATCCCACCGCGCCGACTGCTTCCGTACCCCACCACCCTTCACTATTGGGGAAGATGAGCTCTTCGGGGGGTCGCTAATAACAATATTGGATACCTCCGATGACGAAGAGCTCAACTTCCTCACACACTTCCTCACTCGCTCCCTATCCAAATCCACATCATCCTTATCATCACTCTCAAACACTCTCTTCCGCCACTTGTCAGCCTTCAAACCGGCCACAGCATTCTCTACCTCATTCTCCACAGCATTCCCACTAGCATTCTCCACAGCATTCCCACTAGCATTCTCAACAACATTCCCACTAGCATTCTCAACAACATTCTCAACAACATTCGCAACATTCGCCAACATTCGCTCCCTCTCTTCCACAATCAACTGCGTAAACCTCAAATCGGTCACCAACCCTCCTACACACTCACCATGCCTCCGATAAAACTCGGCCTCCTGCCCAACAACCAACAGCACCCTGCACTTCACACAGGCAATCCTATTCAGGATAACCATGTGGTCGGCCCCTGCCTTCCTTATGTGGTCCCTGAGACCGTCTCGGCGGTTGATTCTACCGCATACGCACATTTTGATGTGAAATTTTTTGTTTTTGTCGTTATTGACCATTTTTGTCGTTACTGAGATTTCTCGTTAACTGTAAGATAATGAAATTAGTATAAGTTTTGAATCATGTAGTACAGTCATATTCCTAAAACATTAAACTTAGTCAGGAATGATAGATGTGAGTGTAGTGAGTGGCACTCGATCCCGTCGACAGCCCGAAGGCCTTGTACCGATCACTAGGGAAGTGAGAGATCTTCCCCGATACCCGCTCTTTACAGCTAAAGACATCATTGTCACTGCCCCGAAGTGGTAACAGGAACGCCGAGTCAAAGGTAGTGATCAGTAGCTGGGATCTAACCCCTCAAAGCTGCCTTAGTTAAATTTCTGATAGCAGATTTGAATGTAGTATACAGCTAGAACATAATATCATCATTCAACATTCAACTTAGTCAACATTCAACATAATATCAACACTTAGTGAGGAATGATAGATGTGAGTGTAGTGAGTGGCACTCGATCCCGTCGACAGCCCGAAGGCCTTGTACCGATCACTAGGGAAGTGAGAGATCTTCCCCGATACCCGCTCTTTACAGCTGAAGACATCATTGTCACTGCCCCGAAGGGGTAACAGGAACGCCGAGTCAAAGGTAGTGATCAGTAGCTGGGATCTAACCCCTCAAAGCTGCCTTAGACTTAGTTAAATTTCAAATCTGATAGCATATTTGAACTCAGGATACTTGAAAACCTTAGTCTATATGTTAAAACTTTGAAAAAAGTGAAAATTAAGAATTTTTAAAAAATTCCGCATTTTACTACTCATACTACTTTTAAAAAATTTTATCAGTAGTAAAGACACTATCAAACTCTATCATACAAACTTTGAAGTAGCAAGATAGCTTGCCTACTTCAAAAGATAGAGTCCTTTGCACCCGATATCGGGAGCTCAGAGCGACGACCGTCGCTTACCTCGTCTTTCGATGAAGTGATCAGACTTACGTTGTCGGGGGTTTATATATGCTCGGAAGAAAACTTAAAATGGCTCTATCTCCGAAAGTATTCATCGTAGCGACATGCGGTTTGTTGCAAACGATTTGTCTCATCATTCTTTACAATATGACACCTGAACCATTCTCATATGACCACGGGAAGTTGGTCCGCCAGCACATGTCCATGTAACATGCCACAAGTGAAAAAATTCCTAAGTGTGAGAGCTCCAGTGTGGTGAAAATTTTGAAAAATTTAAAACTTCCGAATTTCAACCTGGGACCTTAACCAAAACATTTTTCATCAAATTTCACTGACCTCCCCCCCCCCCTCGTTCAGAGAAATTTGATGAAAAATGTTTTGGTGACGGTCCCAGGTCGAAATTCCACACTTTGGAAAATTTTCAAAATTTTACCCATACAAAGTCACTCTGACACTTAGGATTTTTTCAGGTGAGCGAGCTCCGACCTAAAATCTTGTAACCGCTCTAACTTTTGAACGAAGACAGATAGGAACAAGCCGATTCTTTCACTGAATTTGTCTCACTCTTAGCTTTCAAACGAGCTATTGCACGAGAAAATCCGTCCACTAGAAGCCAAGATAGAAGCTAGCTGTCCAGGGGGGGGGGGAGGTCAGTGAAATTTGATGAAAAATGTTTTGGTGACGGTCCCAGGTCGAAATTCCACACTTTGGAAAATTTTCAAAATTTTACCCATACAAAGCCACACTGACACTTAGGATTTTTTCAGGTGAGCGAGCTCCGACCTAAAATCTTGTAACCGCTCTAACTTTTGAACGAAGACAGATAGGAACAAGCCGATTCTTTCACTGAATTTGTCTCACTCTTAGCTTTCAAACGAGCTATTGCACGAGAAAATCCGTCCACTAGAAGCCAAGATAGAAGCTAGCTGTCCAGGGGGGGGGGAGGTCAGTGAAATTTGATGAAAAATGTTTTGGTGACGGTCCCAGGTCGAAATTCCACACTTTGGAAAATTTTCAAATTTTTACCCATACAAAGCCACTCTGACACTTAGGATTTTTCAGGTGAGCGAGCTCCGACCTAAAATCTTGTAACCGCTCTAACTTGTGAACGGCTGGTCCGATTGACTCGCAACAAAAAATGTTGTCGAGCAGTTTTTTCTCCTCTTTCAAACGAGTAGCTGTAAGACAAAATCCGTCCACTAGAACCAAAGTTAGAAGATTGTTGTCGGGGGGGGGGGGGGTCAGTGAAATGTGATGAAAAATGTTTTGGTGACGGTCCCAGGTCGAAATTCCACACTTTGGAAAATTTTCAAAATTTTACCCATACAAAGCCACTCTGACACTTAGGATTTTTCAGGTGAGCGAGCTCCGACCTAAAATCTTGTAACCGCTCTAACTTTTGAACGAAGACAGATAGGAGCAAGCCGATTCTTTCACTGAATTTGTCTCACTCTTAGCTTTCAAACGAGCTATCGCACGACAAAATCCGTCCACTGGAAGCAAGCCGTCCAGGGGGGGGGGACGTCAGCCGAAATTTTTTTCTCTCCGATTTCGCTGGAAACATCCTTCCTAACCCAAAATTTCACGTAGATTCCGAATCTGGCCTCCGTTTTCTCATCCGATGCTTCGTTTGGGCGCTACACACCAAAACGTCCCAAATTCTAACTCTGTCGTTTTTCGAAAAATGTTGAAAATTTTTTCTCACCGATTGCCTTGAAACTCACCATACCGATGCAGAATTTCACGCTGAATACGAATCCGACCTCCGTTTTCTCATCCGACCACTCCTTCCACTCGAAACAAGCCATTTTACAACCCAACATTCAGCAGATTGCACCAAAAACATCACACACTATAGCCTCAAGACTAATCCTGGCGGTCGCCCACGTCAACCTAGACGGTCGCCCACGTCAACCAGGCGGTCGGACCAACTCACCCGAGTCTCACACTCTGTCGTTGCAGAGGGGGGGGACGTCAGCGAACATGTTGTGAACGTGGACCCACCCGGCCGGCACACCACGACAGACCACAACCTCTAGCGTTCCAGAGGGGGGGGGGGACTCAGACACGAAGCACCACGGCGGCCGACCACGACACTCTGCCGTGCCAGAGGGGGGGGGGACGCAGCGATGGCCGCCATCTTGCGCGGTCCAGAAGTGGAGTTTTGCTTACTACTAATGATTAAAGGAGGATACATTGACATTTGCTGGAATAATGATGTGAATCGTCATGTTGAAATGCCCGCCAGCATAAACTAAAGGCTTTTGATGCAATAATAAAATACGTGTGTAATTGATCGAGATTCCTCAGTATAAACCAATTAATATTAGAAATGGGCGCGGTCAACCGGTTAACTCAAATTGACCGGTCAAATTTACATGAGCTGGTTAAATCTAAAAGCATTTTTATAAGTCCTTGATGTTTTGTTTTACTACATTTGATTCAAGGGGAGTTTGCGACCAACTTATTGTAAGCCTATATCTTAATTGTAAGTCCTTCGTTATTCAGCTGACATTCTAATCTGATCATTGGCAGAAAAAATCATCGACTTTTCATGCATAGCAGTCTTGTAGCTTTAGGGTTTTTATACTGTCTTCACCAGATATTTCTGAAACTACTGCATCGAGCAAAATGAGAAAACTAAAAATTAAGCAAACTTTTCGGAAATGAGGCATTACAAAATACAAGTAGATCTCAATCTCACACGAATTAGTTCAATGACCACGTGAAAATCCCTGCTCTTCCAATGTCATGTAATCCATTCCAATGGTGGAAAACGAACGTCAGTGGTGTCCAAAGTTTTCTCTACTAGCCAGGAATATCCACGAATTCCCGCACCATAAGCCAGCTCGGAGAGATCTTTCGAAGATGAGGATGAGACTTAAAATAGAAACAGCATAGAGCATCTTGCTTCTACATTTGAGCGATTTCGGAAACATTCTGTGAAACTACCTACTTGTTTAGTGTTATAATCCTATTTGAGGAAGATTTTGATTTTGGAATGTAGCCTACACGAAAATATTTTAAATTACTTAAATTATCCAAAATTATTGTAATCAAGCTTCTTCCTAAACCACTTTATTAGATACACATGAGATGCTTCGCATGACCTGTCTTGATCACGTAGGCCATACACAGAAAATGCAGCATTCTGAGAGAATCAACTTGACCTATATGAATAATATTCAGGCACTTAACATACATAAGGAACTCCTTAGCTCAAATTGCTGAAATATCTATAAGATGAATTATCAACTATAGTCAAATATGACTAAGAAATTTTTAAGTGCGAAATCTTGGATGAATTGTACGCGTACTTTGTACATACTGCGTTAAAGCCTATCCATATAGTTAGCAAATAAGATGCGAACGTTTCCGAAGTCAAGTGATTCTCAAAGAAAGTCAACTGATTCCTCTCGGTCATTATCAACGCTACAAAAATATAATTGCGCAATTCAATAGTAGGCCTAATGTGCGCATCGAACTCCGATCATGAAGTTAAATCATATATTGTTAATCAATTGAAGTTGCAACGATGTTACAATCATAAGCAAATAAAATTCAAATCTTTGTGCCTCCTTCTCTCTGCAACTGCTCACCGTTTCCTTCAAATGCGAACATGCAGGACACGACGGAGAATCTAGGACCCACTGTCTGGCAAACTTGATTTTACGGCCATGCAGATTATTTTTTCCCGATGCTATTTTTCTGATATAGTGGGACAGTGAAAGTCGAAGGACAAACATGGTTTCCACGGTTTTTCAACAAGGTTATTCCATGACATTTCTGAGAACAATCCAGGATATACACTGTAACCTAAAAATGCTCGAAATCGCAACAGGATTATAGGATACAATTATCGGATATAGCAGTAATCTGGATACTTAATACACTGCAGGCATGGGTTAGGTTTAGGACCACTCCGGCTAATGGTGCGGTTCGAGACCAGCATCTATGCAGCTCCCCACGATGCACAACGGAGCGTTTTATTACTGAAATGCAATTAGAAATAAGATGTAAATGCCTATTCACAGTTTGGAAATGTTTCCTTCTATTTTTCTCTCAAACATGAACTCTAACCGCCTCAATTGTTTCACACGTGACACATGCCTACTGAGTAGATGTAGATGTCAAAGGTAATAAAACTGCTCGTATCAATTGTGAACGATATAATGCCGAATCTCTATTAATAATACAGTTTAGGCCGGGCTTTCTCGTTAACTATGATATAAGGGCTAGTAGGAAGTAGGAGCAAACGTCATTTCGTGTATGGGCATTCTTTCAGCAGTAATTGAAAAACTTGATTACAGGTACATTGAGACAATGCACAGAAGAGGTACATGTAAACACATGTACCTTTGGCGCACTGATATCCGGATTATTATCATACCAGCTGTCACAGAAAATGTACTCATTCGTGAGAACTTCAACAATGTGCAACTAATTTCGAAGCTCCACATGATAGGCGTTATGCACACGTAACACATAGTTCTGTATGTATTGAGAAAACAGTATTACACATACAACAACACACGTAACTTCACAAGTCAGAGAAAAATCAAGCACTTTCTTCAACAGGTAGTGAGTATTAAAACAGAAAAATAACAGGAAGACGCCTAGCTTTTCTCAGGTCTGATGTCCGTACGGAGTGAAAGTGAAAACTGAACAAATACAGATGCATGAAAATAATACAAATACATAAAAAATGTATATAAAAAGAATGCAATTACAAAATTGAAAATTTCAAATACAAATTGTTATTATGTGAAAAACGATTGTGTAATGATATTGTAATAAATATGTATATTAATAATATTAAAAATATATAAATGGATAAATGACTTTTTATATTTGCATGTTTGAAATTAGAGTTATGTCGCTAAATTTACAGAAACTAAAACGCAAAAGAATGAGTGTCTCTAGACTGGATTCTAGGACAAACAAGGACATTCCAGGACCTCGGGAACCATGACAAGAAAGGCAATTCATTCGGGATATAGTTGTCTGACAGCGATTCACAACCGTTTTAATTGAGTGCCATTGCGCCTTTTTGTCTCACAACCAAAGTGAAGTTCTGAAGCATTTAAAAGATAATGTTTTCCGCTGACTTTTTCGGCGGATTACGTGATTGTCTTCGTTAACCTCCCCTTCCTTTATCGGTCCCATGATTGCTGCATGAAAACCCTCTCTCTGTGTGATTGCGTAAATGTTGCACGGCCCCAACGAGATCAGTCTGCATATTAAGGTACCTCATGTAAATATAGCTCTGTTATAAAATATACTTTTTATTTCCTCGTGGTACGAACTGCGGTAAATCGTAATATTATGCTAAAATTTCAACTTTCAAGTCCACTCAGGTTTTAAGGTCAAATGATCTTTCTAAATCAATCATTGCAGCCATGAAAATGCTTTCACGACAACAAGAATATATCTTATGTCACAAAGAGGTCTAATAAGGACACGAACAACCTGCACAGCAGTTTGGGCAGCATATGCTATCTAGTTCTTGATTATCTCAAATAATATTTCAACAATAGTTGGAAAATTCAATGGTGCTCCTGAAAAAAAGACACAAAAATCTAAATCCATGTAAACGGAAAAGAGTGTTAGCTTTTCCGGTGTTTTACATTAGCTGATGCTGAGAATTCATGCGCTCATCGTTGTCTTTCCATCTGACTGAGTTCTGATCATCATGTCATCGTACCTCACTTCCTGTGTCTAAATCAGGTACTCTTGATGCAACACTTCCTCCTAATGACGTTTTATGAAATTTGCAGCATTTTCTTAAAAACTTCCGTTAATCAAAGTCTTCTCATTTTCTAAATATGTTTTCATTTTATCTAAAATGTTCGGCAAGTTTAAAACGTTGAAATTTCATTACAATTTTTATTCGCAGAAATTTAATCTATCACATTTTCATGCACACCAATTTCCTCATTCACTTTCTAATATTCATAACCATTTTCACAGTGGGAATCGGACGGGACCTTAAACGTGCCGCCGATAATGAAGATGATTTCCTTGATTACCTCTTAAACTTCATATTTCTTTTATACTGCGTTGATGCACAATCGATTTCAATTTGTTTGGTTTGCAATCAAGTCCATCATGACGAACCCTAATATATATTATATAAGACATTGATAGTTAGGATGTGAGCCTGATTGAAACAATGGATTTAAAAACCAGCAGCACGTTCAGAACAAGTCACGAAAAACTATTTGAAATAATTTTCAAATCATCTTTTTGGCGGTGTAAGTGATTGATAACTTATTCCTTTTCGTGCATTATTTCGTGATTATCTTTTCCTTCTCGTCAAAACAACTTGGTTAACAATAATTGAGCAGACTTGGCCGCTCAGTTATCCCTGATAGCCCCTAGCTAATTTCTGAAATTTCAGTGGTGTATATATGAATTATATTTTATGAACGAAACGAAATGTGTTCGTCATTAGAGACATCAGAAAATGATAGCTCGTTTACACTGACAATGTTGCAAATTGGAAAGTTCTCATCTTCCTTGTAATTACCATTCATGGGAAAACGCAAGTATCTCAGAATTTGAGTTTAGATCTATAACTTAAACACTCTCGGCGCAGATGAAATGAAGGAGATAGTTAATCGTTAAATTATGACTTTGTTGTCCTGACCAGATCACACCACACAGACTGCATATTACAATGAAACGTTCATAGGGTTGGGATCGGTTAATCGATGGACGATTGTTTATGATCAAATAAATAAGTTCAAACGCAATTAAGATATATCAAATGAAAATTGATTAGAGAAAACTTCATATACTAGGAGTTTTGCTAAATCCTTTTCATCCTCCGTGACAGATATTTTTATATAAGACAAAATACTTGTAGGAACTAGTGTGTGTGGGCGATGAATTCAATATATCTGTCTCTCTGTTGCTAGAAACAACTTGTTGCAGATGTTTTTCAATCATTGTGTTCGTAAATTGAATGCACTTTGGGTCAAACAGCATTATCAAATCTATTGAAAAAGATCGACAAAATTTCAAATCAAATTTCTAAAACTTAATTAAAGAAGCATGAATTTGCTAAGTTGAGTATATCAATGTAAAATAATATATTAATCAAATAGATGAAATAAAAAGTTCATGTTGAATTATGTATTTACTTCACGATACGTGAAATGAATGCTTTTTGGACGAGCTGCTTATTCGCTGTGTGTCTCCCACCTCCTCACATGCGCTAGTATTAAGCGCGCCTTGGTCTCCAGAGGACTCTGATGCGGCCTCACAGCGAGAGATATGTAATTAGCAGTCAAGTTTTGTTTTAACTATTTAAGCTTATATAGGTAATTATTCAAGAAAACATGAATGACAAGAGCGATTGCAGATATCTTTCGCGAAATTTTTGACTTGATCTGATGAAAAATTCAAATTTTCAAATAGTTGACTGCTAACTTTAGGGCAGAGAGATAGGGAGATAGAAATGGAATAGCTACATCTCACTTTCCACTCCATGCCTTCTTAATTACTCAAGCCCGAAACATCATCATCGATTTACTACATAGATCATGAGAAAAATACTGGCATTAAGCTTATTTCTGTAGGCTTGCATGCAAATGGTGCATAGAAACATGGAACAGAGAAGAGACACTAAGTTAATCTTCAACTTGGTTGGGGTGCCCCAAGTCTACCCCCTTTTTTCATTGAGAATCTAATTGCCTGAAGATGCGTAGATCATTGCAGATGTTCATTTTTATCTGCAAGTTAGTTAATTGGTTATAGTTTGGGGTGTTTAGTGGAATCATTGTGCAATCAATATAATCATGTAATCTAGGATCTACAAAATGTAGAATATTTTGTAAAATGCTTTAGCAGGAAGGAGACTTTTCTAATTTCTTATTAACGTGTTCAAATTATGTTCCTTTCCAGAGCGGTTAAATCAAAACAAAATGTGCAAATTTGATTCGTGATATTAAAACTGGTGCGAAAATGTTCCGGTTTAAAGCAGCTGTTCATCGTCATCCTGCTTTCGTTAGATGAAAAAAACTTGATACCCATGCTACACATTTGTCAATTTGCCATCTTATTGCGCTCCATTAACAGAAAACAAGAAAATTAAATTGAATGATCATGAAGTTCAGCAGAAAGCAGATGCTGAAATATATTGTTTGCTGGCATTAAAAACAGATAGAAATATCTATTCATCATCAAGTTCACGTGCGTCCCGAAGTATTTCAAGAGGTGAAACAATAAAATGTAAATGATTCATGAGATAAGCACTTATGATCAACGTAATCAGATTATCGCCGGATTTACCGCAGAACATTGTCTCCGTTGAATGGCACCCACTCCGTCATTTGATTTTGCTATAAAAAATCACTCAAGTGTAAAAGCTGCAGTTGAAGTTCGTTGTCGTAACAACATTACTTTACGATCAATTATCAAGTATTCTATGGCGGGAGATCATTGACACATGATTGAAATTCTCATTATTATTTCAGCCTTGAATTATTGTCTTTGAAGCTTTCATGTGTAGTTAATGCACTGACATCAGACTATGGGCATTATGTTTCCTTTCAAAGAGTTGGACTATTTCAGTAAAACACAATCGCATCGAATTGCATATACTACGAGCATGAGAATTGCTCATACTGTAGACCGAAAATTACAGTAAAAGATAATTCAATTTTCGATGATCATTTATCAAACGATCGATGAGAAATGAGACATTTTCACACTAGTATTGTGCTAGTATCAAATTATTGAAGATAAATTGATACTGATTCATCAATATTAGCCGTTCATACGTGAAGAGGCCTGGGATCGTTTTTTAAGCATCGTTAGTTAGGAGCCCAAATATTTGTAAAATGTTTTCTCTGTTAAAAGATTTGATACTTGAGACTATATTTGGACCAGCTCTTTGGTCATCATCAGAAGGAAGGATTTTACAGGGATCTCTGTTCCGTGTTGTCGATAAAATCACATATTCATCAATCATGTTGTGTATCAAATTACTGACAAAAAGGGTAGAAACATTTATAACGGTAGCACTGTTCGATTCTTACATGCACGAGTTAAAGAGCATATTTCTAACGAATAAATCTAAGTATTCAAACATTTTCGTAATTGGAACAATAATGACTAGAATATTTCAGTGGATATCCAGGCATGTGACAACGACAATTGCAACCTCAGAATTACAGAAGGAATATTTATCAAAAAATTCAACCGAAAAATTACAACAAGAAAGAACAAGAAGTCTTCTCTGACTTTTCATCCGTGTAACTCTTGCCTTGAGGGCCTCTGTTGTTTCTGTTTTGTGTAGCCGACTTCATCTTTGATTTTATCTGCATCATAGAACAGAGATCGTAGAGGCCCATTTCCTTCCTTTTCTTCGAACTCTATGATTTCCATCATTTGTATAGAGGCATCATTTTATTCATCTCTCTATGCTGCTCCCCGTACATGATTTTTGAATTGCGTCTCCCTGTAAAATCCTTCCTCCTGACGATGACCAAAGAGCTGGTCGAAATACAGGATCTAATAACAATCTTAGAAATAGGATAAAAGATAAAAATAAGATACAAAATAAGAATAAGATGAAAATTAGATCTAAGAAACGAGAATCGGACGAAGCACGGAGTTAGCACTACAGAGCATTTAACCGTTAGGAACATTTGAGTATAGCAGCTTATTAAGAATTTACACCTTACAGAGATTCTATTTGTGAGATTTTTGACAATATTTATTTCATGCATTAGCTGTCAACTCTACTGATATATGCATGCGATTGTTTGGCTTAGTCAGTCGATAGTTGGATATAATTTATCGGCAATCACATAGACTTAAAAAATAGTCGGGTGCTTTTCTGAAAAATATGAAATTACTAACTCTAAATGATCTGATATTTAGAAATGGCCTAAGTTATCAAGAAACGCAGCGTGTGTTATACCAAATGCATTATACAAATTCACACAGTTTACTTAAATTTGATGAAATTCAACTTACCGTATTTGATCTTTGAAAAGGCTCAGTATTCAGACATTTATAGCATTATACCTATATGATCAATATTGTCACATGAAATTATGTGAATTACTAATCATAATCTCACACCTTTCACCTGCATGGTTTTTCTTCTGAACAGCGCTTTTTCAAAGAAGCAACGGATCTAGTAACGTATTATCAGAAGAGATGGATAACTGTCAGCTTTGTTCAATAGCTCCAACCGCTGTTTTCTTTCCGTGCAGTGTTTTTGGTACAACATACAGAAATGAAGAGAAAAATATAGTTGATTAAAGTTGAAGTGAACAGTAAATGCTTGTGCATCATTTTGATTTCCATCGTTCCTAAGTTGCCGTCGTCATGAAGAAATGCAAAATATGTGAGTAACTCTCACTCCTATAAAAGAACAAACGATTGACATTTGCTGTCATGATGTTAACTGTCATGGAATTTCTGTACGCCCATGATGTCTCTAACTTCCTCTGTTTAATTGTGCACTGCATGCTAAAACAACTGATTTGATGACTAACTTGCTGAGAGATCTCCATTACTGACAAGCTGTTCAACTATAATCCGAAGAATAGTTTTGTATAAAAACCAAGAGTGAAGTGCCACTTCAAGACGAATTCGCGTGAGTCTTAAAAGGTCTGTCTGCATCGCGCCTAGCAACTCCAACCTACGGCTCGAGCGCAGCCGACTTCGATCCCCCCACAATCTCGATCCGCACATACTTTAGAATGCCTTGTAAATAGAACATTTAAATATTGAGTTACATTTTCTGTTGAAAAATTGAAACAGACTTCAGGTCTGGTTCCATATTTCAACTGAGGATGCAACTCAATATTTAATCATTCTATTTACATTGTGTTTACAGGCAGCATTTATTAATTATTTCAGGTGCAGTAACTTAGGCGATTTGCCAGCAGTGAGCTTAAGGTGATATTTAATTAATGCCCGTCGAAATTTCCCTAACTTGATAATTGCAAATCAGAATGCCTCGGTATAAGATAAGCCATTCTCGAGATCGGCAATTGCGCGTTCACCATTCGGGAGCTAAACGAAGCCAAATTTGCATCGGCAATCTTGACTACATCTGATTTGAGTAGCCAGATATCACGCGGCTTACCGTGCTCAGCTCCTACCTTAAACAAAACAGCATGGGTTGGCCCATGCTACAAGAGTTGACGCGCACACGTATAGATCTGCATACTGGGACTGTCGACTGTTCGGTCACAATGATGCACCGTGAGAAAATGAAACTTCAATCGCACTGAAATGATACACTGAATTTCAGAAATTAACTCTAAGTTGGATTAGTTTTTGGAGTGAAAATTATAACAAGCGTGCATCCCTTCATTTGAAATTTTAAAGCTCATGTGCCAACATCCACCAAATTATGAACACATGCCTGCGTTTTGAACATAATCAGACTATAAGCGTCCATTTAAAGCTCAGCTTATTTATCAAATATACTGCTCTCACCTAGTATTCATTCGTTTTGGCATTGAAAAACATAAAGACATAGACGAGCAGATTCGATGTTGCAATAAAATACAGTGTGAGATAATAACTTCCAAGAAATCGAATTTTTGTGAGGAATTTGGTCGGGTCAGAACAACGGCATATGTTCTGCTACGCTAGGAAGCTGTCACTTTTTGAACCAAATCACTAAGCTACCATTTGGGTGACTGGGTGTGTGGGGTCGTACTTGCACATAAACCCCTTTCAGAGAGTTTTTAGTGGCTCGTCACATGAGGCATATAGATTATGATATCGGCACTGATAGTAAGAAGACTTATCACCATCTAAGAAATACAATTGGTCACATCAGATTTTGCAATTGGAAAATAACATCGATGTCATCTTCGCAAAACTTACCTCAAGTTTATCCCATTGTGAATTGATATAATCTTTAGGATGTATCATTTGTCCATTTTGTACTATATGTCCAGTTTGGCGGTGAAAATTGCCTAACATGTCGGGCTTCGGAGGACCTGCACCAAGTCCCCAGGGGGCGGAAGTATTATCCTGTTAAAAGCAGATGAGAAAAGAGATAATAAAAAGAGATCATGGTACGTCGAAGGACGTTAATAATATATGAATAATTGATTCAGAGAAAAACAAATTATTCATGATTTCTGATAAAATGAACATTGTCGCGGATATTCTCTTTATTCTCTAAGGACTATTCTTCCTTCAATGCTATGCATTTCTGTACAGAAGCTGTGGGCAACAAATCAACAGATTACAAGTTCCTAGTGACACTATGTGTTTAAGCATTGTAGTAAAAATCACTTCCCAAACTTATAGCACGACCAAAAGTAAAACTGCGGATATTCATTCATTGTGACAATAATTCGCCCGCACAACAGCTGCTTCAATAGTTTGATTGTTATACATTTTTTGTTTCATTTACTTTGAAATGACTTGATTTGCACGGTTTTCATGTTCAGTCTCGACATATTTATCATTGTGGCCCATCATGAAATTAACGTTTTATTTACTCTCAAAATGGTCTGAGATCTGCTCTTATTGTAAATTGACAGTTTTATCAGACAGAATTTCAAGTACAGCATACTTAACAGCTTGCACAAAAATATAGTGACCTCTCAAACGAAGAAGTGAATTCTAAAACAAAAGTCGCTATAATGTACAGGGATTGAAATTCTGAAATTCCATTTCAATTCTACACTGCTGCTCCATCTTAATAGAGTATCAAAATTCTGTGTGCGTCATTAGTGATGCCTTGATGCCTGTAGGTGATTTTCATGCTAAGCAATATCCTTTTTTATCTTAAACTTTAAATTTAATGCATCAGAAAACAATGTGCTTTGTACACATTTTTTTCAAAAACCCCTAGCAACTGGTTCACGATGTGCTGAAACCTTGAAGAGGTATGACAATGGGAGAATTTTATAAGGAGAAAACACAACGTTGCATCAAATTGCATAGATAGCTTATAATATTGACAAAGACAATGCATCCGATAAATTGGTTCAATATTTATGAAGAATATAATTCTTCGCAGACAATGCCTTTATTTTTTCTTCTTTTTTTAATAATCATCTGTTGACGAGTTATTTATCAGTTAATATTGGATACAGAAATGACATCAAAAATCGCAGTTCAGAATGGATCCAATGACAATAGCTTCAAAGAATTCAAAATTTTAGCAATTTTCAAAATGTTCTTGATGTAGTCGGAACTGTAAAACATCTCAATGATCTGTTTCTATACAACATGCTGTGATTACATCTGAAGATGATTAAATCCATCAAGCAGATATGAAATTTCGCATTGAAAAGAAAGTGTTTCTACGTCAATGTTTCATTCAAACATTTGCAGATGTTACAAAGTATTGTAGTATCACTGTAACAGAATTTCTACTAAGAGCTTGTCTCAATCGCATTCAGTTTGATTTAAGCGACTGTGGATATGAAAATATAGGCAAACTAAATTTCATTCTATCTAATGAGCACAGAACACTACTAGGCGCGTGAAATGATTAATAGAAGATAATATTTCACTGTCAATTTAATCTTTTCAAGTTAACCGCATTAATTTCATGACAGGTGAGGTTTAAGGACACATTAACAAACTCAGGAGGCGAACGCAGAAACCTTAGAATTATGCGTCATCACGTTTCGTCGTAAACAATAGCATGCCATCATGTGACATGGATTAAGAGTGGTCACCGAAGTAGGGACATCAATGTAATAATAATGGTGACGAATGCGAATTTGCCGATTTATTAGTGATAAAACATAGCTAATGGAATTTTAATCTGAATTCGACCAATTCGCACATGGTTCTACCAATGACCTTTTTTCTCCATTATTCTATTATTCTGAGCATCATTGTGTTGAAAATCGAATATTTAAAGCTCATCTACTGGTTTCCTATATCTTCTTCTTCTTCTGGTATGTGTAAAATTACCATGCAGGTGTTACACTAAACGTTTTCCTATCATTTCTTTCATCGGCTGAAATTTGTAATACATTGTATTGTTTATAATTTCCGGTGGGAAATTTGAAGAATGTTTGGCATGCTGATTTTAGATTGCCGCTTTTCTCTTTTACCCCTTATCTAAATGTGATTATTTCGTGTGCCTTTTACCCCTCAATAATCATTTACCACTTTCAGAAAATAATATTAACATGGGACATGAGAGGTTGATAAAGTGGAATTCCCATTAATCGTTGCATTTCTTCAAATGATAATTACATACATTTGCCAATTTTTCAATCGCAAACCAATGTTTCTAATATATATGTGTTTCTACATTTAACTACGTCAATAGCATAAATTGAATAACTCCAGATTGTCTCCAGCTTGTTCCTTTTTCGGTCATCGCTTCTCTTATCAGCACTTTGTCTCCAATGGAATATTCTGGTAACAGAGGCCACCGTGTCACAAATAACCACCGATTTTGTATGTTCCCTGACCTTAAACCTTTGTCATTCATGCGATGCAGCACTCGAACTAGAAACAGATACATAGCGCAAATCGAATATGCTGATTATGTTGTGATTTTCTTTAAGCGAGGGGGTTATTTGGAAACTCAAATTTCCAATTTTTTATTCCCGGTGAGAAAAGCAGATAAAGGAACAGAGGCAAATCGCAACATCGGCCTAAATATTCTTTTCCCAGATTTTCTTTCCGATGTTTTTATAGTGCTCTCCCTCGGCTCTCACCTGTAACCAGTCGAAGCCAATCCTACTTCCCCTTTTGTAACATGATCAAAGCCAACGCAGTCTGCTCCGAAGAATGACATAATGTGATAGACTGATGCCCAGTCCCAGTGACATGAAGTGACATATTCATCAGTGCTTCTCATCGGTGCATCGAATTCTACCTCGCCATCATGATTTTCAGCTGCTTCAATGAATCATCAGAACATCGGTTGTTATCTAAACATACTTTTATTGTATTTCAATATCCACGCATTGTGATAATGTTATGAAAAATATTGCGTTAAAGATTTCTCATGGGAGACAGTGCGGTCATCACTGGATTCTGAGGCACCTTAAGGGTAGTCTATAGATGGCCTAAGAGCTTAATCATCTTAACCTGAAGAAACCTGAATGCGCTACAAGATCATCAAAGACGGATTAATTTCTTAATACAACGTCTGTTGTTTGGCATGTTAGTACGTTAGTGTTCATGATACAACTAATACCATCCGGTGGCAATGATCTCACTTAAGAACGAGGCTTGAGAGCAAGAATCGCAAAAACGTGATTATTCCCAAACGTTGCCTCTGGCTTTCGTAGGAATGAAATGCGAAATTTTTGACTCAACGTTTCGATGATTATTCTATTGTGCCAAAGCTATGAAAATCGGGGCAATTTTCCAAATCACGAAAATTCCGCCGTCGTGGCAGCAGTGACTGTGTCCCGAATGGCGAGAAGAGACAAAAATAACAAGACTGTGCACTTTATTTGTTTGCTTAAATCGAAAAATGCATCTATTTCAAGAATTGTTAAAATTATTTTAATTATTACATTATTCCAATTGCTCTTTCAAATTATTTCTGAAGCTCTTGTCATATGTCCCTAAAAAAGTATTGGAGTCTTCGATATGCTGGATGCAGCATGGTCATCAAGTTTACTGAGTAAGTATCATTGAGGTATGAGGACAACATATTACCCGAAAGAGCAAACTGCTTGGAATAAAGAGTACAACCTAATTGTCAGAACTACTGCAATGGATATTGCATATTGAACACGCTTAACACGATGATGACCCATTCAGGAATCATATAAGTCATTGTTACGTGATCTATGCTTCAAATCAAACTTTCTGAAATAAAAATGAGAAATAATAATAACACATTGGTTACAGAGTAAGCACATTACGGTTTTCAACGCACTTGATCTGACGAAGACCTCACTGATGGAGGTAGAGGATCATTGGGGGCACCTGCTCCGGGTTTTCCATATGGATGGTAATCCCACTGCAAAAATGAATGTTTTGACAATATAACACGAACTGATAATACGATCTCCATATCATGTCATTTTCGTGCTGCTATTTTAAGATCGAATGAAAGTTTTGAATATGGACGATGAGGATGAATCCTGTGGCTCTTTGGAACTTAAGAAGTATGTTTTGAGCTTTGTGTTTGGCCTTAATACATAGACAGTGCATCAAACCATTTATGAGTTTCATGCGAGCTTTACATAAAACCCTATGTGAGCCTTATGAGTTTGTTTTTGCACAATATGCATGTTGAGACTCTTCGGGAGCATTATCTTGCGTGTTACACAATCAGCTTCAAACAGTCAACCGTGAAAAATCACTTTCTGATAGTAGCAGCGTGATCATTAGAACTGCCAAAACACCTTAAAGTGGACCACCTAAGTTTACCAACACTGTCTTGTGTATGTGAATACCTAACGTCATTGAAGCACGTGGTGATCGTTGGTTGACTGAGCCAGCGTTCACATCCCCTATGTTGTTTATTACAGCTAAATTCAACAAACAGTCCTCAAACATGCAATATTGAGATCAAGTACCGGTAATGCCCACTATTGTAATTTTCTTTTCAAGCGGAAATGATATGGAATTGATATGGGTTGCAGCTCGATGTTCATCGTATTGACACAAATAGCTAGAGGCGGTTCACCGGTGCACAAGCTATATAGTGAAATAGCCGATGCATCTGCTGATATTTTTAGATATTGTAATCACTGCCGCTTTTTTATGTTAACAAGATGCGCATCTTAATAATTTCTGTTTTGATAAAGTTTTAAATAATTCCATGGGAACTGTCATAGAGACTTTCGGCTAAAGAAAGAAAGATGAGTTACTTGCAAGTACAGTGGTCCCCCCACCCCGTTAGCGACCACCCCAACAACGACCATTAATCTATAGCGACTGCTTCCATGCTCCAGACAGTTTTCCAATGTATTCCTCCCTAGCAGCGACTACCTTACAGGAACTACTCCTCTACGACCGAGCTCAGACGTGCTATTTTGAATTTTTACCCCTCTCCAGTCATGAAAATCGCCAAGAGTGAAAAACGGTTAATCATGTACCTTGCTGACCGCACTTTCCAAAGCCACGACTTCAACAAAATGTTCCTTTTTTCGTATTTGAAATGAGAATTAAGATAAAGAAGGAGAGAATACTGACTAACCGTTAAATCACGAATGAATGAATTAGTGCGTGTCGCTTTCAAAAATCACTGACTGGCAAACGAAATTTATATCTTTCAAATCACTGTTGTTAGAAGAGCCTCGAAAAACTTGTTACCTGGTATATATTTTGATATGTTTTGAAAATCTACACCAAATATTAACGCAGTATTCATATCTAAATATATATCTAATCATACTTATCTGCGAATATGCAAGTAATATCAATTAACCACTAATCATACATCAATATTACTTGGTCAACCGGTGATCATTACCTACAGAAGTTTTATTTGAATTAATATTAAAATGTGATTTTGTAATTACTTATCTTTTGAATGTCAATTGCCAACTTTCATCACAATTTGATCAGATCGATGCTAGGGAATTAACAAAAATCTGCCCAAGAGGACATTACACTTGGATTTAAAACAAGATTTTTTCATTCTGAAATCATTTAAATGAACGCAAACTAATCTACATCGGTGTCGCAGTGGCTTTGTCGTTGATTGTTCCTTCTGCGTCCGCAAAAGTGGTATTCATTACTGAATCATGTCAGACTTCAGATTTCTACAATATGCAGACCATGCATTCTGTCTTAACTATCAGCACCACAGAAAGTGGGAATCCTAGAAACTTGGCCACCTGATGGAAAACATTCTCCATACGGGTTACTGAGTACACCCAATTATTATATTTTATTTGTAGATATTCATAAATATGGCGGAACAGACCTAATGCATGTTCATGAATCAACTTGTACCGCAAGTTGAACTTGCATCAGGCACACCAATTAGATTTCACCAAAAATTCCGAAATTCATGAAAACTAGGCTTGATTTTGAAACTTTTTTGCATAAATTTGAAAAATTAGTAATACAGTAATTCGCTAGGAGTTAGGATTTTCCGGAAAAATGGGAGTCTAAAGTGCTTACACACAATCTATACTACATTCACGTGTTTGCAAGTTCGTGGACCACACCTTTTCTGAGACATTTTAACTTGAAGCAAATGGGTCAATCAAAAAAGAGCTAGTCTACTTAATAGAAAATGTTGTGGAGTTTACACTGCATTTATTTCCTCTTTTGCATTTCAAACATTCACATGGAGGGAGAAATTTACCTGTTTCTTCAACATAATACACATTAAGTCAACACTTACTAGATCTTGTTCTGAACGAAGCTTCCATATTCTCTCGTTTTCTTCTCTCTGAGCTTTGATCAATTCTGCCTCACCTAAATGTAGAAATAAAATGAAATTTCATTATCAAATGACACCACTCCCTACCTCGCACAATGCCTAGACCGCCTGCAAATCGCGCTTAAAAAAATAATTTTTCGAAAACTTTTAAAACAGGCCTGGCAAAAATGGATTGATCAATATATCTGTTGACATTTTTGTACTGAAACAACTCAGAACTGCTTCTATGAGTATTTTCGACAACTTGTAGGCACTAGATTCATTAATGATTTTAAAAACATGATTCATTAATGCCAACTTACACGATATGCATTGCGCATTAAGATTATCTGAACACACGTGTTTGTGTTACGATGGCACAGTGGTTAAGTGCTTGGTATTAAGACAAGACAAGAAATCGTTTATTCATTTTGACAAGACAAGAAATCGTTTATTGCATTTTGAATAAAAATCATACACGTGGAAGTAATGATTAAGCAAGTATTGCAAGCTTTGGTCGCGTGGTTGAGCCACAAGAGTGTTATTGGATGTCGAAAGGAAGGAATTCCAGGCTTAAAGGATCACAGCTCTCCAGCAACAAAAGGCTTGCCACTTCAGCATCTTCTAGGCTCTCACTGGGAAGTCGTTAAGTTGAATTTTCATTTTTAAGACTTTTCAAATTTAATTTGTATACAAGTTTAAATTTCTGTTATTCATGGGATTGGTTCCCTCTGTAGTGGGTGTTAGGTCTTAAACGAGTAACAACAGCCCAGATTGTCAGTCATAAAGTCAATAGTACCGTCTTATCCCATATGATTTAGTCTACTCTGAACCGCTTCTAAGCAGCTGTCGGTCATTATCTTAATAAAACTTACCAAAACGATGACATTGATTTATTATAACTACATGAACTTCAGTGCACGGCTCTTTTCATTTATCAGCAATTACTTATCATGAGATGATGATTGTACCGACTTTATTAATTTCGTTCTCAGTACGTGTTTGACCTGTTGCTGATAACGCAAAATTGATGGCGTTCGTATTTTCATCGTAAGTGTAGAAATAATTCATCTCAGGTGGCAACTGCATAGATTCTCACAAACCTGAGGGATTGTTGTTAACCTAAGTGCTGCTGAAGAACATGCTAACGTGAACTGGGAAGTATTAATGGCAGGAATAACCAGATTTTATGCGAATCCAACTTGAAGAGAGCAACGATGCTGACAATGGAGACAATGTCAGTGAGTGCCGGACAATGCGGTGACAATGAAGAAAATGTTGATGAGGCTCGGACAATGCGGTGACACTGCAGACAATGTCGGAGAGGCTCGGACAATGCAGAAAATGTTTGAGAGGCTCAGACAATGCGGTGACACTGCAGAAAATGTCAGAGAGTCCCGGACAATGCGGTGACACTGTAGACAATGTCGGAGAGGCTCGGACAATGCGGTGACACTGCAGACAATGTCAGAGAGTCCCGGACAATGCGGTGACACTGCAGACAATGTCAGAGAGTCCCGGACAATGCGGTGACACTGCAGAAAATGTTGGAGAGGCTCAGACAATGCGGTGACACTGCAGAAAATGTTTGAGAGGCTCAGACAATGCGGTGACACTGCAGACAATGTCGGAGAGGCTCGGACAATGCGGTGACACTGCATAAAATGTTGGAGAGGCTCAGACAATGCGGTGACACTGCAGAAAATGTTGGAGAGTCCCGGACAATGCGGTGACACTGCAGAAAATGTTTGAGAGTCCCGGACAATGCGGTGACACTGCAGAAAATGTTGGAATGGCTCGGACAACGCGGTGACACAGCAGAAAATGTTTGAGAGGCTCGGACAATGCGGTGACACTGCAGACAATGTCAGAGAGTCCCGGACAATGCGGTGACACTGCAGAAAATGTTGGAATGGCTCGGACAATGCGGTGACACTGCAGAAAATGTTTGAGAGGCTCAGACAATGCGGTGACACTTCAGACAATGTCGGAGAGGCTCGGACAATGCGGTGACACTGCAGAAAATGTTTGAGAGGCTCGGACAATGCGGTGACCCTGCAGAAAATGTTGGAATGGCTCGGACAATGCGGTGACACTGCAGAAGATGTTTGAGAGGCTCAGACAATGCGGTGACACTGCAGAAAATGTCAGAGAGTCCCGGACAATGCGGTGACACAGCAGAAAATGTTGGAATGGCTCGGACAATGCGGTGACACAGCATAAAATGTTGGAATGGCTCGGACAATGCGGTGACACTGCAGACAATGTCAGAGAGGCTCGGACAATGCGGTGACACTGCAGACAATGTCGGAGAGGCTCGGACAATGCGGTGACACTGCAGAAAATGTCAGAGAGTCCCGGACAATGCGGTGACACTGCATAAAATGTTGGAGAGGCTCGGACAATGCGGTGACACAAGTAATTGAAATGTAGGCCTAATTGAAGAAAGATGGAGTAATTTGTAATTGTAATCAATTACATTGATGAAAATGTAATTAGCAATTATGTTGAGTTGGGAAGAACCAAGTCTTATTCGATATTTAATATTTAATCTCTTTTTTATATATACAACTTTCGATATATTTCGATCAGCATAATTTTTGAGTTACTTTAAATTACGCAGAATAGATTCACTAGCCTGAAGATGATCAGCAGGTGCTGATCGAAATATATCGAAAATTATATATATAAAAAAGAGATCATATTTTAAATATCAAATAAAACTTCGTTCTTCCCAACTCAACATAATTATGTCAAACCAAGGCATCTTCACAATATAATTAGTAACTATAATCAAATACGATTTTAGGTAAGTAATTTGTAATTGTAATCACTTTACATTTCATGTGTAGTTGACAAGTCTGTGAACCATAAACAGCATGTAGATAAAGGCTGAAAGACTAGATGGACTAGATGCACATCTGAGGTGAAAGATGGAGCATAATGGTTTAACGTCACTACTACCCTTTCTGGGGGCTTTGACGGTGCTGACTCCAATCTGGAGTCATTGAAGATTGAAGTCAGACTTCAATCTGGAGCGCTGTGATCTTTCAGTCCGGATGCCCTTCCTGACGACTTCCAATGACATTTTCGGGGCTCGACCTCTGGACCGAAAGATCGCTAGGCCAATCACTTAACCACTCACGGAGACCAATAATCTAATTAAAATCCACAACAACTTACGAAGCTCAGCTAGAAATTCCTGAGCATCCTCTTTCGGCAGACAATAACGATGTGTGTGCGCTTTCACCCTCTGGTTGTTGTGCCGCAAAATTGGATCACCAGAAATTTGAGTTTTCAAGTCTCCCGACTCAGATACCAATGGAGCACCTGCCCCAGGACGATAGAGCTTTAGCTGCAAATTCAAAGGACATCCGTTCAGACTGAATTATAGCAGATGATAAGGTTACTAAGATGTCTTTATGAAATTCAATGTGAAAGTATTCTCAGAAATGTGTGTATGAGGGAAATGCGTTTCGACTGTATATACTTCAACATTTTACTTCGAGAATGTCAAACTATAGGAATACCCTATAGATTAAGATAGATAGTTCAGGCATTCTATATGTATTTTAGTACACATTATACTGATTACGGCATATCTTAAATGTTTTGGCTACATTAACGGGGCACAGTCTTGTTGCTGGTGACTTTTGTATTCGCATTCAGCGTCATAATGCGCCTTCCTCACGAAACCTACTATTGGATCTCGTGAACTCGCATGGATTCAATTCGTCGTATTCGCTCACCTACGCATGCTACAGAAGGTGCAATCGATATTATCTTCTCACGTAATAGATATTTTTGACATAGCTGGTTACAAATCCTTGTCTTCCGATCATTTATCTTTTTTCTTGGAGCCTTCTCGTTCACAGACCGGTGTGCCGGTTCATACCACTCCAATCGCCCCTTCAAGATCATCATTGAATTACTTAAAGATCATCGATCTGAGGACGATGAATAAAAATTCTTCCTTGTGCAATGTGCAGTGTTAGATCATGGACTGGTTTGGATGTAAATCAGCTAGTTCGTCCTTTTGATGTCACAATATTGGAAATCATCGACATATTGGTTCCTTCACGGAGGATATATATAAGAAGGATATGCGACCCGTGATAAGATGACAGTGACGTGAATTTAAGCGTGCTGTTCGTCGTGCGTGCATCTTAGTCCGAACTTCCTATTAACGCGAGAGAAGCGTATCCTCATTGGAAAGACGCTAATCATAATCATCGTTTACTTCTGAAGGATATGAAAGGATCGTTTTGGCATAGATAGATCACTGCTTAGATAAGTTTCAAATCTCTGGCGCTCTATTGATAGTATCATGGCTCATGGCAGAAAAGCAGTTCCTAACTGGTTAAGTTCTGATGACTTCTTGAATTACATGAACCAAAAGATATCGATGACTAGACTGCCCGGCGAGTGAGTCGGTCAATTTCTTCATTCTCGTCCACGTCCTGTGATTTTGTTCTAAATTAGATCAATCCAGTTTCTGAGGATATTGTTATCAAAGTGTCTTTATCTCTATCGAGCAAGCCCTCTGCGAGTGATTTGCTACCAGTTATGTTCTTGAAAATTTGTTCTGATCTCTCGGCGCTTTTCATCGCACATATGTCGAACCTCTCGATTTCCACTGACTGCTTTCTGCCTTCTGGAAGTACACGGTAATTTTACCGATGATTAATAAGGAGGGTCCTGATCCTTCTCAATCAGCGTTCCATTGCAAAGCTATCAACTGCGTCGAATGTATTGAAGAGGAAAATCGCCACTCAAATTCATGAATATTTGTTTCTCACCAATCTTTTTCCTCTACTGGAGTCGTGCTGGCGACATCACACTGTCGAGATTGCATAATTAAAAGCTACCTCGATCGTCACTTTCACTCGACAAGGGAAGGCTCTCTTGGACCTTTCATCGACCATCACATTACTTTTCAAAGGCTTATTCGCTCTTTCGGGTTCTCTGTTTCAATCTCGCTGATATACAGTTTTCTGTTAGTGATCGGTATCAGTCAGTACAAGTTAAATCGTCGTTCTCTCCGCCAGGAAGGATTCAGTTTTTCAGTGCCTCAGGGGTTGGTCTTAGGACCCCTTTTATTCGTCCTGCACGTGTCTGACGTCGTGCCCATCGTTCAAAACCACAGTTTGCAGATCCATCTATATAGTTATTATGCTCAAATCTATGAGTTCTGCCATCGACATTCGACTGCCTCCCCCACATAACAGAAATAAAATTGCTTGGATGATGTTTATGGTGTCAATGATATATATGATGTCTAATCGAAACAAAGTGATACTGAATCAGATAACAGTCGGTTCTTGATACTTCCTTACGTGTTGAATAGATTTGGATAATTCCTGCTCCCTCCTCGCGCTGTTTAGGAATCCATTTTGAATCTGAACTCTTCTTTGCAATTCATATCAACAACAGACGTTCTACTGCCTATTTTGCCATGGTAAGACAAATTCGATCCATCAAAGAGTCAATAACTGGTCCATTTCTGCGATAATAGGTCCCTTCGTTGGTGATCCCGTGTCTGGATTGCGTCTCTCATTACTACATGGATTGTCATCTTCTCGTCTCAGCCGCTTGGCATCTGTCTTAAATGCAGAGGTTCGTTTGCTTCATGGCTCCTCTCGATATCGTACAATCACTCCTCTGCTTAAAGATCTTCAATGGTAACCTATTGAGAGATTCATTGACTGACTACAGACTGTCTTCTCCTCCTGCCATCAAGTGGCGCCTACCTAACCTGCCTCATATAATTTTCAAGCAGCGTCCACGGTATCGGGAAGACATCACCTTTGCTCTTCTGAAGATTCCCTTTTACTGGTTCCTATGAATCGTCGACCTGCCTTGGGCGGAAGATCTTTCATGGTTGCAACAGCACGTATACATGGAACCATCCCTCATTTCCGCAAAATTGACAGTTTACCGGAGTTCAGGAAACAAGTCAAGGACCATTTCTACCGACTTCCTTTCTTTTAGTTTCTATATGTTTTTTCTCTGATGCATCTTTCTATTAATCTATGTAAAGTGGTCTTGAAGTTCTGTGGCGAAATGCCACTTAAATAATATTCTATTGAAATTGAACACCTCCAAATTCGTCGAGCCATTATGTGAAGCCTCAAGTTCTGGCACTAATGCAGGTTGGTTGTGAGCGAAACGTATAGAAAAAAGAATGTAAAGACATTTTGCATTCAGCACTAGATAATCATGATTGATACAGAACAAATATTGCTTACGGACCTCTGAATTTCACGAAACACATCTCTAAGGAGTTTGTTTCATTGATATTCTGCATAAGTGATCGACGGATAGCAAAACAAGGTTTCAGAGTGTGGACGTACTTCAAGCTTAATCATCGAAAATCCCTGGCTTGATGGATTGGGGCTATGTTGGGTCATGACCTATACTTCATGACGATTCGAAGTTGTTGAAACATACAGACTGATTTTTTTATTGCACACATCATCTTTGTTAACAGTTGCTAAGATGCTATTCTGCACATGGATTGAGTTATTTGTGAAAACAAAAAGGATTTACTTACTCCTTCGAGATTCCCGTGATGCTTGACGTCAAGTTTCAAATCCATCTCAGTGAACTTTTTCTTCCTGTTGTCATCCTGCGGTTTAAAAAGCATGCACATATAGGAAATACAATTTGTTAAAAATTACGATGGCAACGAATATGAGAGAAATCAAATTCAGCTAAAATTAGACCTCCTATCTAGCAATTGTCTGCAAGAATACATGTACATATAAGCACGTGTTGCAAATTTTTCACTTAAGATCTTCAAGTGAATAGCAACAGTATGAATGCACAAATTTTTAGGTTTTAGACTTTAGACAATTCCATACCATTCGAGGTGCTCCTCCACCAGGCTTGCCCCATGGATCGTACTTGATAAGTTGCTCCAGATCCTGTAAATAAGGTGAAGAAACATCTAGAAGTCGTAGAAACAAGTGTAGAGGTTACAATATCTTCTTTTGCATTATCCTGCCATCAGGAACTTCTTAGCCCATGTGACTACTTTGCCCAGAATATGATTATGATCCTCTCCAAGGATCAAACGTCTCATGAACGACAGCGGCGATCCGTCTCAATGTTTCCAATTATAATTCAGCACATGATAGAGCGTCTCATGATCGTGAATGTCAACTTTTTATCACGATATTACATTACTGCAATTTGGACCTTTTTGTGGACACTTCTTAAGTGGTTTATACATTTAGATCAAATGCACAGCTGTAATTATCGGTAGACCGTAAGCAGTTACTCTGCTGGTATGAGGTACAAATTTCATAGACCTTCCTTTCCTTGTAAAAATCCACCTCCTCCTAATAGCAGACAGAATATGTTTACAAATTGAAAGTAGATAGATTGAAAACAACACTTGAGAGTGGAGATAGGAATTATTGAGGGAATAATTATCTGATAATTGGTATCCAAGCTTTTGCTTTGGTATTCACACAAATATGCAATGAATCATTGATTCTAGAAAACTCTAACCACATCTCAATGCTCTCTGGTTCAGAAAATGAAATACAAACCATTTGCTCGATTATAACTAACGAAATCGCAATATCGCTGAGACGGCTAATACCTTACGAATTCAAGCAATTCAAATACATTTGTATAAGATTCCGCCGAATGAAAAATCAAGACCGAGGAAGCCGTCTTACCAAGAAGGAAGCGGTACCAAGAAGGTTGAGAAGCACTGTAGTATACCTAGAATACCAGGGGGTTTTGGAACCCCAAGTATGCCGTTGCTTATTTTGATATGCACAGCATTAATAAAAAATTGAAGTTGAACTTTTCTGTTTCTCTCAACAAGATTGCTTATATACCAGCCATAAAGAGTAATTCCAACGTAATGCTAAATATTTAAATTCACAACCATTGGAAGCATGCAAAAATGACATCATGAAAACTAATAACACAGCGTTTACTAATAACGATATTGCAAGTAACACTGTTAATGCTTTTACAAATACCAGCTACCGAGTCTAAAGCATAGAGATAACATTCATGACTAACATTATTTCAGGCACGATTGTCAATCTCTACTAAGATCTTGTTACTTTCAGTCTTTGGAATCATACACAAATTGTGATGTAGCAGTAGAAGCTCGAATATCGGGACGCACTTCTCAATTTTGGACCCCATAATCCATCTTAGAGTTCGAATGCCAGGGCACCTAATTCTTATATTCCACCAATTAAATGAGCTGAATGATTTTAATTCATGAATTACGGTCGGATACAAATGTTCATGGATGTTTAATGCAATCATAGTAACACCTGATCGTGCATTTCTACAAAATTTCAATACATTATGTTTTCACATGTAATCATTGACTGCTGCTACTACAGTCCGTTTCATAAAAAGTGGATCATCCTAAAATTTGACTAAATAAAACATAAGTATGATACAGAAAGCATTTTTCATGTTATTTCATGTCCCTAATATATTTAAATGTCCTTATATAATCTGATAAGCTATGATGCAGCAACGGTTCTTAAGAAGCTAATATTTTGTGGCCCTACCCTTATTGTCAATGACATTACCAATTCGTCCAGGCATTGATTCGATGATATCGTTGATTTTTGACTGATCTAACTTTCTCCACTCTCTTTTTAACAGTGACGTAAGTTGTGATACGCATAGGTAGCAGTGAACGACGAACGTTACGTTTTAGAATACTCCATACATTTTCTATGGGATTCAGATCAGGAGAACGACCTGGCCAAGATAATGTCCTAAGCCCTAATTGAGACTTGCATAAGTTGACTCTACTACTCCTGTGACACGCTGTGACACGTAGCATTATCATCCATAAATAACCAAGTCGATGGATCACCAAGTTGATCTGTCATTTGGCCAATATTCATTCGTAAAACATTCACATACCGTTCAGAATTCATGGTTCCTTACTGTATGTGAAGTTCAGAGCGGCCATTGGTCCAAATGCCAGCCCAAATCAGTAGAGTCGCACCACCTTGTACCCGGGGACGATGTAGATGTCTCGGAATTTCATGATCAGATTTTATCCATAATCTCAATCGACCATCATTATCCTTCAGAAGGACTGATGCCTCATCAGACCAGACAAGCCGATCCCATTGATTTCGCCAGTGACAATGACTCATTGCCCATCTGAGACGTCTTTTTGTATGCTGATCTGATAATTCGATCTGAGATGGCCTCTTACAGCTCTTGAAATTCGACTCAATAAGTCTTCTACGAATAGTGGACTTAGAAATAGACGAGTCTAGTGCAGCCATCTCAGTTAACGAGAGAGTTGGATCAACTTTCACAAATCTCAAAATTAGGCGGTCTCTACGTTTGGATGTTTTGCGTGGACGACCAGAGCCCTCTTTACGACAGAGTCGAAAGTCATCATTATGCCATCGATGCACATTTGTGTAAGGGACATTTAGTCGCTCGCTTGTAGCTCGCAAAGAAAACCCTAGTTCTAGCAAGGCTGACACTTTGCCTTTTGTGAATGCGATCTCTTTATTATTCATTTGTGCTTTGTATTGTTTTCAACCGGTAAGAGATAGATTTCTAACTGAAAGCAATCAGGAGTGCTGCCAACACCACCGCAACGAAATCAGGAAGCTATGGAACATGAAGTCCAGATAATCACATGTAGCAGTTACATTATTGTTGATGAATAATGGTGCTATACTGGCTCTGATTGACCGATTTTCTTTATTTTTGTTTTGCTTGATAGCTTTTGGCTTGTAGAACAACATATTACATAACAAAGGAAACAAATGTAATTTTATAAGAGTGAGGTATGATTTTGTGTAACATTGCTAAATGAAGATCAAATTATCTACTACTTTTTTAATCTATAACAGGAAAACAACTCAATATTCATGCTTGAAATTTCCAACAATGATATTAGTAAGCACAATTGACATATCTTCCAAATTTCAGAGAAATTCGTTCAAGTTTGGCGGAGTTAGACAAAGTTGAAGTTAAGGCGATGTTTAAGGGTGATCCATTTTTTATGAAACAATCTGTATGTATTATGGACAACGCTGGTGTACACAGCGTCGATACAAGCCTTGCAAAAGTAAAGATTGCATTTTTCCAAAAAATGCTCCATGCTGTTTGCAGCCACTAGATGCAGGAATCATTCAGGCCTTAACGTTGAACTAAGGGAAGTACGTGAATAATCATGTATTGGACGTGCTTGCGAATGACAGCACAACGAAAGACAATACATTTAAAAAGAGAAAACACAGGTATTGTGACTATTTGTATTTTCCGTGCTTGGGATGACGTTCGCAAGACCTCCTGCAAGACTTTTGACCGTTTTGACTTTTTGTTGATCAACCTGACTGCACTCGAACTTCCTTCGGTTAATCTTCTGAACTCTGCTTTAGTTCTTTCGATTGACTTGAAGAAGGCGTTCGATTCGATTAGCCACTCCTCACTCAATCCTTCATCAATCACTCTGACTGGGATCCCTACACTATCAATTTTGTCCCTGAATTTTTACAAGATTGTTTTCCGGGCGTGTCCACATCGTCGTGCGTTACTACCTGGAAACCTTTAATCAGCGGTGTCCCTTAAGGACAAATTCTCAGCCGCTTGCCATTCATCCTTCTCACAGGTTATCTACCTGATTTTAAATGCAACAAGTCAGTAGCTTATGCTGATGATGTAGCTCTTTTCAGTCCTTTGGGAAGAATTCTGATAGTACGACTGATTTTTAATCTAATGAACTGACAAATTTCTGTTGTGAACCTGAAAACCAAATGTATGCATCTCAGTAGAAGAGATTCTGATTTCAATCCCTCACCCAATAAAGCCAGAGCATCAAAAATTTGGGGCATAAGTCTGTTATAAATGCATGGTCATAAATTCAAATTTCAATTTCAAAATACTGAGGCTGAATTCAAAACAGCACCAATAGCAGCTCACATTTCGATGATGAGGCATTTCGATTCAAAAGTCAACCAAATCGTTTAATCAAAAAAATGATCGCGCCCAGGATCGAACTGGGGACCTTCTGCGTGTAAAGCAGACGTGATAACCGCTACACCACGCGACCTACACTAGAAGCACTAATCGAATCGAGGAACAACTTGATTGTTGAACTCACACAATTTTTATCATTTTGAAGTCTATCGAGTTAATTGATCAACAATGTATGTCTAAGAGATCGAGTTGTTACTTTCCATGTTACGATACAACCAAATACAGGATGAGTACATCAGATGGTCCTACTTTGTATTTAGGCCGGAGGCAGACAGGCTAAGCCATAAGCCGCAAGCCACAGTCTGTCTTTGATTGCGGAGAAACATAGGATAAGTCGTAACTCATAAGTCGTCAGCCATAAACTGTCACTGAGTTGAGAATCCTTGTGCGATGATCTTCAAGAGAACCAACGCTGTGATATAACGCGTCACTCTTCATACTTATGGTTTATGCCCCCTACAAAAATTAGAATAATATCATGTATTTTCTTCTTTTGCATGCTTGTATTATCTGTCTAAAATTCTAGTCAAAAAGTCTATTTGAATAAAATTCTTGTCAGAATGTCTTATGGCTTATGGAGAATCGTGACGCGGCTTGCGAACGGTGGCTTATTATGGCTTATTCTGTGTGCCTCCGGACCAATGCTTTTCTGGGAGATGTTGCATGTCTAAGAATACTTGAGGTATATTTTTCTCACGACCTTCGCTCGAAGTAGCAGCTTTCGCATCTTTACAACTGTTATTGTAAAGGTCTGTCTTTAGCTAGAGGTTAAAACTAAATGTCACAGATCGGGCTGCCATTTGGCAATCCTATTTAGCATTTGTATTCTATCATGCTTCACATTGCTGGTCCGTCACATGTAATACATATTACCAATTGCAGATACAAGAAACTTGAACGACTGAATCAAATAGATCGTCAGTGAAGTATGACTCAAGGCAAACCCAGCCTTAGGTAGATGCTCGATAAAATAAACATCCGGTTGATACAGAAGAACATCGGTTTGCCCCAAGTTTGCCAATGTTGACCATTTTGTATCATCATGGACCTAGCTTTAATGTTGGACATTGTTGTGCTAACAGCTACTTACAGCTCGAACACACTAACTGCTGATTTTCGATCACTTAGCAATCATGCTGAGACGTAGGCTATTCTGCGAAGCTGGCTAGCACCGCAGTTTTAATGCAATCCCATTCAAAATGCAAGTGGCTTGTTTTCAGGTGAGTCCATTATCCATCACTGAGCTCAAAGTGATTCACCAGATTTGAGTAACGAACTGTTTTGAACGAGGTCATCAAATATTTTGTGCGACTTTTACCTTTCAATTCAACTTCTTCACAGTGAACAATCAGACACCTCTACAATAAGCCTTCAATTATTACGTTCCACAAATCAAAGAACGAATAATGCATACATTTTCAGCACACGGTTGCCATGATGTGAAAATGTGATTTCGCGATTACCTGTGCTGTGATCGACAAGTAAAGCCTTTAGTAATGCGTGAGAATCACTTTTACACGTATTAGTGACGAAAGGAATCACTTATATTCGAGTACAATATTTGCCATAAATTATAGACCATAAGTAGCCACAGGAATGATCCCTTCTCCGTAGAATTGATGCAGATAGAATTCACCAAGGAAATATGACATCAGAAAAATAAAATCAGTATTCAATTTTTCCTCGGATCCAAATGAAAACGATGAAACCATCTCAGCTAATAATTGGAAAATCATCGCTCATTATGAAAAACGACATTTCATGAATATTATTTGCAATAGAATAACTATACACTTTATATTATTATTTCTATAATAGCTTGTATCTTTTCGAATGACGCGGGGTCTATGGTTTGCGAGGACCTGCTGTGCCTAAATGGCTAAAGTCTGATGGCATCTTTCTATTCTATACCCAAGCGATCTGCCACTCAGCTAAATACTCGCTTACGGTGTGTTTGATTATTTTTTTGAATTTATGTGATTCTTGAAGTTTTCAAATTAAGAACAAATAGCATATTCCTTACAAAAGCATGTAGATTTCCCTGTCTTAAAGAATTAATCGAGAAAGTTTGGGGTCGTTCCAAAAGAGTTAAAAGAGAATGAAAGAAACATTTTAATCGTCATAAGTTACATAGTAGGCTATTGTCGATGACTTACGTATTTTTTCTCTTGAATTTCTGCCAATCTCTTTTCTTCTTTTTCTCTCTTCATTCTTTCGACGAAATTCTCATAATTGCTTTGATGTCTTTCAGTGTCTCTGCAAGAAAATCACAAATTTTAAACGGTTGAATTCAGTGACTGTTCTGCAAGAAAATCACAAATTTTAAGCGGTTGAATTCAGTGACAGCTTTTAAACTCGGAACATACACTATCTGCTGATCTAAAACGGATGGATATGATATCAACTGACCGCATAGACACTACATACAATTGACCAAATTTTCAATATTTTCAGACGAAGTATTCAAGACTGCTCAGATCTGCTGGACTTTTCTCAGACATATTTGACCTAAAGTATTCCTATCTCATTGACGCGTGAAATGTAAGCAATCATCACCGTGTTTCGATCAAAACGAGCACTAAAAGCTACGTCTTCAAAAAAAATTCGAGTTCCGCAAAGCTTGAGAGGCACAAATTAAACTTCGCCTTTTTGTTGCAATTTTATTATTTTTTGACAAATTCTATCATTATCAATTCTATCAATAATTCGCGGCAATGCGTCAATGCATCACAAATTACACTTAAATTGTTTGTCAGTGCCTGCTGATACATTTAATAGCTTCGTGAAAACATGCAAACTACGGTGCCTATGCATGCATTCATGTCAATATTTCAGCTAACTTCGAGTTACAGTCAAGAGGCTTAAATCCAAACACGGTCTGGCATATTCCCAGGATTCTGGAAATACCAAATTATAATTCCGGATGATTTTGCGAGATCCTAGGATAATTTTAAAATTGATTGTAAGACATAAGGTAATGCTCACCAGAATGTCGCGGTATTAATATTTTTGTTTATTGAAAATAATAGTAGTAATGGATATTTATATTTTTGCCTTATGAAAATCGATACATTGCATCAAGTCAAGTAGTGGGTACCATTAACTAGAAATTAAGCAAAGGAAGGTTACATAGTGCACTTGTAGAGTAACTCGGATTTAAAGTTTGGGACATTCTTAATTGTAGATTTCGTAAGCCTTAAAGAACGAATCACCACGTCGTTTCGTGCGACGATGAGGTAACAGGAATCGACCAGTAGATGACATCGGAGCTAACAGATCATTAAGAATATGATTTTCTGACACTGCCAATTCCATGAACCTTTGGGAAAGCATCTGCCGCCATTGAGGCAAGGGACATAAGCAGCCCTTCCGACACTCAGCACCACAGATGACACGATGAACACGCTTCTGAAATATATTACGGCTAGTGGAGTCGTATGAAGACATAGATAGAAATAACTCAATCAGTATAATGTATAGAATATTGGTATAAGACATCATACAATTTGTTCATTAACTTGGTATATTTTATTATGACAGAATGATCACGCGGTAGATCCCGGCATTTTCGGTATGAAGCCCCTGATATTTCTTATCAGGAGAATGCCAAGGCTTCTCTATGCTTGATCAACACTTGGAAATCAAGCGGTGAAAGAAGTCTACTACACCTACGCATTTCGATCATGGTTAGTGAACAAAGCGAAGTTAATAAGCAATATCCGAATTGTATAATTATTTCCAGATGTTAAGGTGCACTTTTTTTAGCTATGAACTATGCGTTTAGACAAAAACACAAAACGATTGTTGCATAATTTGAAAAATGTTGGTTCTATACTTCGGAATCATATCTTTCGGCTATTTTTCTCGCATTACTTATAAATGGTAATCCCCAGCAGTGATTCACAACAACAGAGCTAGATATCTGCGGATGTTTGACCAGCTACAGAGCTTCAAACTAGGAACCCTCAGCATGTTATACCAAAATTTTGAGATCGATTGAGAAAGTGTTGCATTTTTTGCTTCGACGGAAAGTCTCGGTCGTCACCGCAGCAGAACAATAAGCTCATGCTGACGTACATACTTATCTTCATCTGATTGGCTCTTAGATTACTTGTTCTGCGAATGACTACTGACAATATCAATGGCTATCCCAATGGACCGGTGCTATGGCCTTTTGGTAGAGTGCTCGCTCTGCGTCCGGTGGACCATGGATCAAATCTTGGTCGTGTCAAACCTGAGACTTAAAATAGGTACACTCGGCATTCTTGCTAAACACTCAACGCAAAAAGAATGAGAATGGGATAAATAATAACTAGGCCACATGGAAGAATGGCGCTGTGCCTAATGTGCTTCCGAGTATAAACAAGCACGGTTCATTTATTTATCTACACATTCAAGGCTAATGGCAGGGAAAGTCAGCTCTTCCAACATTTTTTCACAGCCATTTCCAAAATCTAGCTTCATAAATTTTAACACTACTGACATATGAAATCAGTCAGAAAAAATCAACTAACCCGACTGGCAGCGATAGTGATAGATTAGCAGACTGAGCAAACAGATAAAAATTCTTACCGGAAATCAAAAGCCCCGTTTGAAGTCAATGTACCATTTTCCTTTCGATTTTCTGAAATATTGTGAAGAGGAGAATTTTATTGTGGTCGATTCAATTATATAACAATAATCTAAAGCTTTGTACCTAAGATGGACCGAAAGATTCACGAAAATATTTGATTACATTTTAACCATTATACTTTTATCTACACTGGTGATCACTGAGCTTCACACACGAAGAAGACACACGAGCTTGTGTGCGCGCGTGCCGAAAGCAGACACGCGGACAAAATATTCCTGTCAATAAACCAAAGTAAAATAAACACGTAAATAATAACAAAGTAAAAATGTAACACTTTGCAATAAACTGAGTTGCAACTTGTAGGGATCCAGCAGTACTTAAGTGAAGAATGTACATGCTCATCTCCACCGCGGATCTAGTTTTATTCCTTGATCAGGCGAGTATTGTCGGGAATCATAGATGTTACTGTTGTCTTTCAAAGACTTGTGTAATTCTCATTAGAGACACTAAAAGTTAAGGTCGTTTCTACGAAAATCCATCATCAAGGAATCACTTTCACAAAAAATTGTTGACGAAATCTGCTTGTTATTCTTTTTCTTGGAGCTCTGGTCGTCGAGCAGAAATTTAGTTTTTTTTCTACTCACACAATTTTCTTCATAGACAGATTTACTTACATCAGCGACTGTTTTGCGAGTAATAACGAAAGTCATCACTATGCTATAACATGAATATAGCAACAGCCTGATTCAGAATAGAAGGATATACTCGACATGGTATAGAATGTGGATATAGTGCACCATCCTGTTGAGTGTTGAGGCTATATTGCTATTATACGGGTGAACTGGGCCTAAATTATTGTTGTCAACAATACCTATGAATCAATTTATTGAATATCGATCAAATATGCATTGAAAATTTGTGTCAAATATTCATTGAATGTCAATTTTGCGTGCAGTATCACATCAGGCGTCAATCATAAAATAATAAGTTGTACTAAGAAGAGGAAATGAAAATAATTTCATAGCATATCGGGTATTTATCAAATCACTACGTTATTTGAGAATTTTACAGATGGAACATACACGCAAGTATAAGCTTCATTGAAGCGATATCATTTAATACTTTTATAGCTGTGGATGTTGATAAATATGCCGCCACCCTCTGATTGCCATCTGTGATAGACCGCCACTCTGGGGAGAGATCATTTAAAAATAGCCATGGCGGCCTATAACAGGTTTTACGGTAATTCCTCGAAAGCTGTACACAATTTGAAACGCTAATTGATTGAAAGTTACCATAGCGAAGTCAAAAATAGATTTCTTTATCAACCAGAAACATATTCATTTCATCATACCTCATAATTTACAAATAAGATATATCAAGGGGAATGCATGCATTCATTTCCTCACAATGCAAGCTTTCTCGGATTTCATACAACACACATGTTGCTTGTCAATATGAAACACTTCTCACATTAGTAGTTATGGATACAGGTAAATAATAGAGCAGGGGAGCTAAAGCAAACACTTCGTAGGATATATGGAAGTTGTTACTTAATAAATTCAGTAGGCTCAATAATCATTGCCATTATGCAAATTCTATGAACAAATGGCATAATAATGAATTCTTCAACTGAGGACTTGTGTCGTTCTGTCGCTCGTCGATAGCTCAGTTGGTAGAGCGTTGGCCTAGAATACTAGAGGTCGGTGATTCAAATCCACCAAGACGCGCAGTTATTTTCAGTCTGTTGAATATATAGTCAACCTGCTAGTTAATAGTGCATCAAATATATTAGGCACAATCATTTTTGGGAATTCCCTCAAAGGAAATGTAGGTATAACTAATTTTTTAGAACGTAGTAAATACTATAAATATCTACATTGTGCAAATGGAATCGTGTTGACGTCTTGTGCAAATGCCCGCTAATATAGAAAATGCAATGATTTTGGAAAACAAAGCCAATTTGGAAGGACAGGGGAAAACTTATGATGCCGTGTTTCCTCTAATAAAAGCTGTGGCCTTTATTGCAATCGCCTACTTTAACTCAGTAGACACTCTGTTCAAGACTGTGATTAGCTATGTTATTTGGGATTCTTATTTTTCAGAATTCGTAAGTATCATTTGCAAAAGCATCTATTTTTGCAGTATACTGTTCACTATCCAGCATCACAACATCGTTGCCTTTATCATACATAACAGATTTTAATACTTTTCTTTTTACTTAATCTACTAAGAATACTGTGCATTTTTTTATTTTCATAACTATTGCATGAGGCCGTATCTTTCTCAATTCATTAATTATCATCGCGAATCCTTGCTTTATGTCTGTCGATAAGTTATCACATGTGTCAAGCGATTTCTCAATTCCATATATTAATTTGTACGTGTTTGCATCGATGATTATAGGTAGGACATAGCGCTTCACACCGCAACAATGCTTCTTTTTCACACGTCGTTAGTTCATACATATTTCAATTCATTATCGCTTCAGGAGCTTCCCATCGTTTTTCTATTCAGAGCTTTGATGGTTTCTTACAATGTGCATCCACACTGTTGTATAACTTGTTTTATGGAACGGTCAACAAGTATTTTCAAGACAGTGTACTTTACCAAAGAATGTTTAGTTCGTAGGTTATTTTGCTCAATAACTCTTAAGTGTTCAGTTGCTTTTTACCATTGTTATTGTATTCCTAGTATTGTTAATTGTTTATGTAGTTGTCAGAATACCAAATTATTTTTCTTGATTCTTCATTGCAGCCTTGCCAGTACATTTTCAATCGGAAATAATCTGATAACAGAGGAGCTCGACACGTCCCACCATTTCGATGTGCTTCAGAGCCCGGTATGGAGCGAGTTAATAAGTTCTTTTTGCTTACACACACAACACGATCAAGCTAAATGATATGGAAATGCAGTTTGGTCAACTTGAAATTAAAACGGCGTCAAACATTACTAAATTTGTGATCAAACTATGATCATTTTGGATCCAATATTTCCTACAGACTAATTGTCATCACATAATGCTAATGCACACTCGCCACTCACTACAATGAAGGAATGTGATAATCTAGAAAAGTGATCGGAAGATCATTTAGGTAGGGAATTGATTAGGCAGGAATTTAGGCAAAATTTGCATGATGCACAGACCTCAAGTACACGTAAAAACAAATCCTGAAGCAGGTCAAATCAATAACATATAAGTATTAAGCATAAAACACAGCTTAAAACTTCCTGGGTGTGAACAATTGGAGCCTACGGTATCGCCTGCTGATTTTGTGCATACATGTACATGAGCTGCATATATCTGCATGAGACAGGATTGATCGACAAGAGAACCACTTTCTGTTGGGCGTGTGAAACGTACGCGTGTGTGACGCGATGATTTTAGGGTTAAACTTCAATTTCATAATGTGCTTCAAATTAAGTTAGAATGGTAAATAATAAATGCGCATTATCAGCAAAACAGCTTCCGTCAATAAGGTGCGAAATATTTGGCCTCAATTCAATTGTTAGTCTCAAAACTTAATTCAGTGTAGACTTGAAGAGACCCAGCATTAGTCGATGTAACAAATACATGTTGACCCCATTCTATAGGGCTAGAACTCATTGTATTCAATTAAGATGCTTCTCAGTTGATGTTTGATTAGTATGCTTGATTTCATCTTCCCCTTTGATCACATCCATTTGTCCACGCTAACAGATAACCCCTGATTCACTTTCAAGTATCATTAGTTATAGCCAGGGATATCTCTGACTATGGTGTCGCCAACCACAGACAGCAAGTTCAGAGGTAAGGAGAAAGGGTGGGTGAAATCTGGCAACATTGTTTCACTGAAAGCAAAGAGGAAAACAAGAAGAGAAGATTCAAACTCACGGGCGGCCTTTATTATGTGACGAAACTATGACATGGAGTCAAATAAAAAATCTGCTTGCATCGAAATCAGCAGGAAAGAGCGATTTAAATTATCATTTCTCTCAGAGAGAAGTTCAATAAAAATAGGCGATCAGCTTTTATGTAGTTGTATGATAAACTTTATAAAGTAAAGAATATATAAGAAATGTAGCTTTGGGCCTTCAAAACATTTTTTATCGAACTTTCCATTATTCTGTATTCTATCACGTTGATAAGGCTTGGTTAACTCTATTGACAGAAGGAATATACATGTAGAATCTGCTATATTCACTATTCCTAAATCAATTTATATGTTCATATACAAAACATTATGTACAGCACATGCATCATGACGCAAAGCAACAGAGGCTTTAATAGACACGCAGCAACACAAAAAAATTACTACAAAATATTTGAAACCCACAAAGCGCCAAAGTGAAACGAATACTGGAATATGGAAAGCGAATACTGGAGCATGAATCCTGAATCACATCAAAATATGAGTCTCGAGCGCTTCCACCAAGGCCTTCTAAACATCGAAGATTTTTGTAATTTTAAGTTGATATGTACAATCGTGACCTCTGATAACTGTTAGTATAATACTGCCGCTGTTGCACGCAGGAAAATAATGGTGAATAAATATTATCGTGAAGATAGTGTGCCAAAATTACTTCGATTACAATTCAAAGTTTCTACTTTGGTTTGTTCAGTTTCAAGTGTATGACAGTGTGTAATTGCACCAAAAATCACACATAGAACGCAAATATGATATAAATACATAGTGTCAATATCTCACCTTTAGAAATATCATTGTTTTCATTGAAATTGCTGGAGTCACCAGATGCATTATTCAATTGTGAGTGATCAACAGAATTTTTCTCAGCGACATACATGCCAGTTGATGTCAATATTATACAAAATCTGGAATGTTATGATCAATGTGATAGAAAAACAAATTTGAAGATTAAAATACATCGGGGAATATTTATATGAAAAAAAGCTTAATGCATGAAGCATCCAAAAGAAGTTCTCAATGACAATAGTCGACGTACATTCACAATGGGTGGATTTAACTTTACAATATGTATACAATATGTATATGAAAAATCTATCGAAAGGAAAGTTACGCAATTTTGTGACAGGTTTTCAGAAATGATAATTTGAAATATATTTCACCTTTTGAGCGGAGACATCAGGGAAAATAAATAGGCTACAACTTAAATGATTTAGTGTGCACTAAGGAATGCCAGGAGCTTCATCATGGAGAGACTCATTGCATCACACAAACCTATCATGACAACGTTACGACTACGTTATGTGAGGAAGATTGTTTGCATTGGTTAACCCGTAAAACTACAAGCAGAACGGTTAATAATCAGGAAAATTCTGAGTGATGAAATTTGACAGTTAAACCATCAAACTCGAATGTTTAACCAAATTTTCCACAGAAGGGGGCTCATACACTCCTAGAGTTCCCTACCCATTGTCGCAATGGGTGCAGACTCCTGCACATTTTTTTGAATTTTGCTCCAACAATACATGCATAATACCTATGATTCTAGTGTCTTGCGACTTTTAGTTCCTATGCTCACTCACTCACTCACTAGCCGTTTCCAGGCTCGTTTTCTCGCCGGCGGGAGTCGGCCCCACGAAGATGACTCCTCCATGTCCGCCGATCCTTCCAATCTCCGCTTGAGATTGGAAGACTTCTTCTCCTCATGTCGTTTCTTACGCACTCCAGCCATGTTTTCTTCGGTCTTCCTCTCTTCATTTCTCCATGAATCTCAAAAGTCAAAGCCTGTCTCAGTTCACTCTCTTCGCTTCGCCGTATCACGTGTCCGAACCATCTCAGCCGCTCTCGCTCCAAACACTGTTCAACACTTTCTACTCCCATCATTGATCTTATCTCCTCATTTCGTCTTCTCTCGTCGATCTTAACTCCACACATCATCCTTAACATCCTCATTTCCGTAGTGCACATCCGACGGACTCTTCGACCTTGGTTTCCCACGTTTCTCCTCCATACATCATTGCTGGTCTTACGCACGACTTATAGAGGACCCCTTTCACTCGGTTTGACAACCCCTTCGCGTACAGCACTGCCGACAACTCTCTGAATTTGTTCCATGCAGCACAGATTCTGAGAGACACGGCCGCCTCTGATCCTCCTTCTCTTGAGAGTATATCGCCGAGGTAGCAGAATTCCTTTACTACAAGAAGCCTATCGCCATCGAGTAGAACTTCTTCAGTAGCGCCTCTGTTGGTGGTTCTCTCCCCTTCACAAGTTTTGCATGAAAAATGGCCATCCTTCTGCTTTAAACCTTTGGTGCATTGGTTGTACGTCCACGAGTTCATTAGGTCCAGGTTCCGATCCCCTCCTGAACTACCTACTTGGTGGCGCTTGTAGGTCGTGCTCCCCGGATACTGCCATCTTACCTGCTGGTAGTAACTAAATCAACCACAGCCGAGTACTGGGCGGCTGTAAATAACCTGGCTAACCCCAGAGTCTGGGGAGGGTAGTGGAACCCTGATGGAGTAAATGCCATCAAAGCTTCAGGCATCCACATTTTGCAGCCTTTTATGGCTGCGACCCCAATTTGGTATTAATTGTACAGTGAAGATCAACGGCGTCGAAGAGTGAAGACCATCATCACCTGTATCAGCCTAGCCCCCGACTCAGCTTTTGATCCCGTAACCTCTGCGTCTGTCCAGTAGCTGGCGGCAAGTTTCGGCTTTTCCCCCCCAACGAGCAGGTCAGGCTTGTTAGTCTTCCGTTGAAGACAGCTGTCCTAGGTCCACTACCGAAAGCAGTGGTTGACGTCAGGAAGGGCATCCGGTCAGAAAACATCGCCAAAAAGAAAATTGAATAATGACAAATCCTATGAACACAATTTTAGTTCCTACGCATTTCTAGTAATCAATTCACACTCAATCAAACTTGGCCCACAGGAACGTAAAACTTTGACCTTCGATTTCTTACAAAATTAGGCATCTTAATCACATCAAATTTCTTGAAGAGCCTTGACAGAGCGTGTGAAACTATGATCAACATTTTCATTCATACGCAAATGCATCTATGTAACAATTCTATGAAAACATTTAAACACTACTCACAACAGATTTCTAAGTAACACTGTCAGTTCTATGCTACACATTGCGTATCCTTTCCACGTATAGAATGGACAGATTATCATGCCTCACAATGTTTTGATGTATTTACTTACGTAGATGCACAGTCAGTGAACTTTTCTGCTCAATATACAACTGAGATTCTAACAGGTCATTTATAATTTACATGTTTTCAAAAATCTCTATTTGAGTTGTATTCAGCACGATTAACTATCTCAATGCAAACAAACATGATACTAGCATTTACTTAATACACTTTTATGCGACAACTGATAAAAATATCCTTTAGGCTTGTCAAAGTCAACTTCCAACACATAATCAAAGTATCAATTTTTGTAGAAAGGCAGAATCCACCAATGGAACATGCATGCGCCAATTGAGGTGCGCAGTGATTGTGGGAACGATAGAATCATAGGAACATTAAAATCAAAGGGTTAACACAAAAACTGAGATATCAGCAGTGCATTCAAACAAGGCAATTTGTTCAGTTCACTAAATTCCTCGTTCATTTGACATTTTTCTTCGTTCACTAAGTAATCCGCTATTTTCAATTTTTCACTAGGCCCTTCAGTTCATTTGAAAGACAGTTTATTTAGCTTTAATTTGCGAAATGGTGTGTTTGTGGTAATGCGTAGTCATATTCACAGAAAACAATGAATAGTCATAATACATTTCAGTTAAGCATAGTAAGCTGAAATGGAGAACTAAAAGTCTGATGCAAAATCGTAAATCGCTCTTGAAAAATGCACATTTGAAAGCTCATTGATGACCTAGAGCAATATAAATGAACCAGTTTTTCGACTGCTCAGCTACAATGATTAGATAGATGATTAGCTGGGAGATGCACAAAAGCATTAAATTTAAAACTGACATCGATGCCGCATTCAGATAGGAATAAATGATGAAAGAGCATAGATAACAAAAAGGAAACAACAGAATAAAAACATTGACATCTCTTCAGCCTCAATTCTTTAATGTTTGTGAAAACCGGTTGATGTTATCATAAAAGGCAGGTTATGATGGATGATGTGTTCATAAAAGGCCTATTACATACAATAATAACTGTAATCAGGAGTCGTACATACGGATTAGAAACTGAACATGGCAAGCTGGTCAGAAACAATTATATTTGAGATTTTCTTCAAATACCGGTACATTAAAAGTCATAAAAACAATAAAAGTAGTCGTGGCGGTGGTGGTGGCAACCCACCCCTCCCTGCCGTCAGGCATTGCGCGAGCCAAATTGCCCACTCCCGGCGACGGATGAGCTGCGTAGACCTGACGTGGGCAACTCACAGGTGCCAAGGTGTGAGCGCCATGTGTTTACGTGGTGTTCGTAATCTGTCCCTGAAACCTGTCCCTTCAACATCCTTGCTTCAACATCCTTGACTGTCATGACAGGTTTATTTTGAATTTACCCAAAAAATTATAATTAGTCCTGAATCCCGAAAGCATGGACCAAAATTTTCGAATTTTCGGAAATCAATAGATTAAGGAAAAAACATGTTTTTGTGAGAAATTTTTGAAATATAGTCACCTTATGACTGATTTTTAAATCAACATTTCTGTTATACAACATTTTCTGTCATAGCATCTAGAACTGATGCCTGATAAAAGACTCATTTTTTAATGCAAAGAAAGTAAAAATAACCCAACGATGCAGAGGATAACTTGATGTGCTTTATAGTTATCAAAATATATATCAAGTTGTTCTCAGTAACTTTTGCTTGTTTTTACATACTTGACATCAAATCTAAGTATGCTGTTGCTGATATTGAGTAGGACTATATATCTACATGCATAATTTAGTAGCATTGTTTTGGTCCTACTTTTTTTTATTAGAAAATTAAGGTTGACTAGTTCAGCTAAACGCAGTGATTGATGATTTCAGAAAATTTTGGATCAATGAGGGGTGGTTTTTTACTGCCCGGGTTCAAGTTCGGCTAACGATGATGTTTTGTGCGACATTTGAAAACCATCTCACCGAAAGATTTTTTGATAGCTGTAGAAGTGAAACCGTCTTTAAATGTTATTCTGTATCTATCCAGATGCCTGACATTCATGTGTACACTAAGTTTTGCCAGTTGTGCACAAGATAAGGACAAAGTTTTGCATCGAAATCATCTCACTGTGTGGCTTTGAGTACTCAGTGACCCGGGCGTCGACATACATCGTGGTCAAAATCAAATTTTATTTTAAAACGATTAGTTATTTGTTTAGCAGAAGAACAAAAAATCGATAAAAGATGAAATCTGCGAAACGCTGCAATGACACATCGTTCGACAAGAAATTCAAGAGAGGGTTTATCTCATGGTCTCCCTTCCCCACCCCTATCAATCTGCGGTTCTGAAGCTGACTGACCATGGCCTCCTCAGTGATTTTCTCAGATTTTCAGTACCAGTACAAAGTAATTTATCGAAGTATCGTCCACTACCGGTGTTACATAATGTATAGTCATCCAACTCGAGACAAGTCAGCATTTGAATATTGTCGGAATTTATGTTGTGGGATTAATGACTAATTCAGGAAGCTCACTATCGCTGAAATAACTGTCGTCTGACATCAGAAGTTGCATCTTAATTTAAGCGAAAGCCTTGTCCTATTGCACGAGATTCCCGAAACATTCCTTCATTTGTCATCTTTCTTTGAACATCAGTGTAAAAAACAGGCCCTAGACTGAAGCTAACTGGTATTTGACAAACGAGATTCTTGCGATCTTAACAGGCTAGCTCTCTGACGGTGGAATGCAAATTTCATGTTACGTAATCAACGAACTAAATTAAGCATGCCCCGATGATAGAAAAACGAAGCAGCCAATTAGGATAGCGAGCTATTACTCCTTTCTCGCTATCAAAGAGATACAGCATCATGACGTTTAAGAGTAGCCAAAGGTTGAGCCTGTCTATCTTTGGGTAACAAACCCTATTCTAATAAAAATGAAAAGGTGTCACAAGGAAAACTTTAGCAGCGATGACAAATTGATCTTATGTGATCCATAGATAAGTTACAAAACCATCGCCGAGAATTAGCGCACGGATGCAGTGGGCTCACATTGCAGGAAAATTGCAGGAGATTCCCTGTCACCAGTCAATACATTAGATAAGTACGGACCAGCTCAGTACGTTTTGGAACAACTCGGAAAAGCTGGCAAAAAATAATGCTGCAAAGGAGCAAAGGGAATTATTCAAAATGGGAGGGACGCTTCGGTCATATGAGTCGTTCAACAATCGAGTGATGAGTGCATAACATAGTCTTTGAGAATCCGCAATCGATTGCTTCAACTCAGATCGATTGTTTAGAAGCAAAAATTATCTGGGTCGTTGATTGACTACTTTGTTGTTAAAAGTCTAATTTTGACAAGTGCACACGCGAAGTTGATCTAACTATGGATTCAGTTATTGACTAGCTCCTAATTATGAAAAGTGCATTCCACCATGATAATATTTTCACTGAAACAGGCGTAAGCTAAGTCCTGTTTAAAGTGAAGCTTTAGAAGTCTCCATATATGAGCCTCTCATGATAAGCACTGAAAACAGCGTCGAAGAAGAACTCAGAAGTAGCACCAGATACCAAAGACCGGAGTGGTTTCGCAGTCGTTATCCTAGTTTCAATCATCAAGTCAACAGAGGACCATGCAGATGTTTCGATAAATTAAATACAATTAAGTACAAGAAGAGGATGTTAGTTATATATTAATATGGACAAACAAATACATTTGATTTAAGCTCCGATTACGATGAATAAATATTTTTATAAATTTTCATGCTTTTTTGTTTTCATGTATGTCACATCAGTGTAAGAATGATATTCAATGATAATGATGTTGATATTTCTTGCATGAGAGACATCACTAGAGTGAATTAATTCCTTAATGAACGTGCAAGGTGAAATCGACGATGCCAATCATGGGCATCGAACATCAACAAACTTAATGCCTATTGTTCGATGTCTGTGATGCCAATTACACATTACATGACCCTGCTGCGAAGAGGTTTAACATATATATATATAAACAATTAGTGTTAATTATCTTTGCCCTGCTCTATGTCCTACGCCTGCAGTCAACATTGCTATAGCGTAGCATGTCGCGTTCGAGGAATACACTACAAAAGCGAAAATCGGATTAAGAGTGACAACATGAACATCCATATAGTGCAATTGTTGAAGATTTTACTCAAAAATTTTGACTTTCCTGTTGTGCTTCACTATTATAACTATGATGTTGTGCGAATAAAAATGACTAGAGACTTCAAATATGTCACAGATAAGTGATTCCGGAGACATGGTGTAGATCTGTCAGCAATGAAAGTCAAAATTATGAAATTTATTGTGCTCGATTTCATATCCAACGCAAAGCACTGTTGTGTGCGTATCTAGAAAATGACATAGAGGAGAACAAATTGTTGACCGTTTATGAATTTTGTGCATCTTTTCCTGCAGAGTGGTTCCCATTTAATATAAGCAAGATATTTGTCTCGAAACATGAGTTATACAAATTATAGCATTCTACAATGTTGATTGGTAATGTCAGGGAAGATAGCAAGAAATGAGAAAAAATAATAATTAATGATGCAGTATATCACTGCAAGCTATTTTATAAATACTGTAGTGAAAGTTTAGTGGGTTTAGTGCTTTAATGCCATGTTAGTGTAACTGTTTTACTAAAACTTGAAAGTGCAATCAATTAATTTGTCTTTAATTGACAACCAGTTGCCAAGATTTTGTAAACTTAACCATGTGACTGTCATTAAATTTTCTAGGAGAAATTAATATTTCTCTAACAATAGTAGTGTGATGGAATTCTTTTACCCTTTTCTCATATTTGGTATAAAATTGGTTTTCTTCCTCTCATTTATTTGAGAAGTTACTTCAATAGTAGGATACTCCACATGATTAAGTGTCATGTGGGTATGATGTCAAAAATTGGGTATGATGTGCTCCACTAAATTATTTGCCGTATGCTACTAGTATTGCATTCTTTTTTTGAGCCAATTTCAGATGAAATGAGGTGTAGTATGGCAACAAAATAGGATTACCGAAATGAAAAGTAATTTCATCACAAATACTATTGCCATTCATAATTCTGTGACCTCCAGATTATTGTTCAATTGCTAGTTTTCCTGAATTGGTAAATATCTGTGATCATTTCAGTATTCAGAAATACAGGCTTATATCAAAATCAATTCACTTTGTCGGCCTGCATATCATGTGTCACTGGCTTCACCCGAAAGTAATTTAGTTAACAGTTGCGGTTTAACATCATTAATTTCCAATGATAAACTAGAAAATTAGAAGTTGAGTTTTGCACTTCGGAATGTGATGATATCCCCTGTAGACAGTTGCAGAATTATGATGATCTTACACAGAGATAGATAGAAAAATGGAGCTTCTCTTGCAGGAAAACAGAAGGATGATGAGTCCTCATGGTGGGAAACAGAGATGTGATGTGTAATGTTCACTCACAGTGAAACAAAAAGATAATGCTCGTGGGAAGCAGAAAACTGCGGCCCCCATGAGAGAAGAAGAATTAAGTGGGGAAGCGGCAGTTATCTGTCTGAGACTCCCGAATTCGGGAATTTCCCTAATCTTCAATGATTGGTCTCGAAATTTTTAGGATCATTGGTTCGCGAGATTATTTAGTGTTTCCATGACTTGAGCAACAACTATGAGGTTAATTCGGAAGTGGCGGCCCCTGTTATTGTCTTCACGTAAAAGTGGCATCGTTGATGAATAACATTGCAAAGACTTCCAACGATGTACATCTGTCATGTTTTCAAATATGAAAGCTATGACGAACAGCCACACAAATCAGATTGCATAGTCAATACAAAGTCAGAACTAATTTCGAGAGATAAAATCATACGGTGACTTATAGGCCTATTCTATTGTAAATTGCTGCTGGGATGATTTTCATCATCGTATGAGAATTAATCAGGATTCGTTATAAAATCGATGACGTATACCAAGAGACAATAAATTAGAGTCTCAGCGTTCACAAGCTCCACCGCTATAGTCAAAACTTGGTCAGGAGGTTCCTTTTGAAATGTGGGAGCTCTTTAGGTTAGCTACATGATTGAAGAATTTATTGCTTTCGCTTTTTGTAGCGGCAGATTCGAACTGAAAATAGCCTAGAATATCGGAGGCGTTTGTAGACAAATTTATGTAGCAAGTGTCCATTGCACAATGTCACTCGTGAATAGCTTTTTGCTAATTTGCTCTTGTCTTTCCATTGGTGAAGAACACTTGCAAAAATTTGGAATTGCTTGAGATTTATCATTATATGTACACGCTTTTGAATTCTTTCGAGTATTTTCAAATCAAGTTTTGTTCGGTAGAGGTGCAAAAACCGGCTACGTATACTCCATAAGGGAGAGAATTAGCGCATTGTAGATCAAGCCAAGATTGCGTTTGTCAGTCTATCGCTTCACTTTTCTCAATACGTATACTCGACGATGACGAGTGGAAATGTTTTTCATGTGATCATAGCAGTTGAGGTTGTCGCAACGCCCAATATTTGTATCTCTTCGGTCACTGGAATAGACAGATTAACTTGAAGCTTTTCAATTTTTTCAAGTATAGCAATATACTTGATTTGTTTTCATTGAACTTCAAATTGCTAATTGACTGCAGACCATTGTTGCACACTTGCAATATCAGCATTGAGAAAACGTTCTAAAAAGAACATTTACATCAATTCATTAGCAATGGCTTAACAAGAGTAATTTCGTCAGCATACATAACTTGTGCAATTTACGGTTGCCTGCATGTTAGGTCCGCTACTAATATTGCAAAAATTGCAGGGCCCAAAGCGGAGCCTTGAGGAGTTCCCCTCTGAACACCAACGCTTCGGGAGAGACAACCTACAACCTCAACCAAGCATTTTCTGTCATTCAAATAACCACATGACCAAAAGAGAAAACTGTTATGTCCTCGACTAGCCTGACTCAGGAAAGCGACCTTCCATTAGGAGAGCAACGTATATTGTGAATCCTGGCTTAGGAGGATATCCAGTTATACAAAATTTGAATATTCATAACCAAAAGCCATGGGTACTCCCATGTCTTAACACAAGAAACCAATTACAGATAAAATGCATAGCACGCCAAATAAAGCTATCATTCACTACTTGTACAAGTTACAACGAAATAAAATAAATAAAAGAATCTAAGTGTCTGGAACATATTCAGCTACACTACAAAAACCCTTTGATAAGCCGAGATGATCAAGCTTCTGAGTTATGAGAGATTGACTGTCTAATGGAATTAAAAGCCGATGACATGTCGAATGAAATTATAGCTGTTCCACCTGTAGATGAATCATCATAGAATCGATAAACATTTTCCATGATGTCGATAACTGCAGTTGATGATGAGTGGAGAGCACGAAATCCGTGTTGGAATCACACGAAATCACAATGTTCATCAAGATTCATCCTGATCTTGTACAATGCAATTCTTTTGTGGACATCGGGAGTTGACGTTTTTGGGATTGTTTTGGGATTGATAATGTAATTGGTTTTCCACGCTGATGGTACAGATCTTTACCGCATCAATAAATTCAAGAGTCTCGTTATAAGCAAGGCTAGGAAATCTGCTAATTTTTTGTAGATTTTTATTGGAATCTCATCAATAACTGTAGATTTCCGTAGTGATCGTTTCAAAAGATGATAGGAAACACCTTCCAAGATCGTTATATTCCAGTCGTTATCAGTGCATACATGTATATGCAGCGGATGGTATTCATCGCTGTCATTGAAGGTTTCATCGAATAAGTCAGCAAAAACATCGCAAGTTTTGCAGTATTTCCATGTCTACTTCGTTGCTCCAGTTGCTTTTGCTTCTTTCATTGGGTGACCAGTCTTTGACTTTGGATGTCATCATAACCGTTTTATGTGGAATACATTCCTTCAATAAATCAAGAAGTAAGTTAAGGGAGTATAAAGAAGCATGGCTGCATAATTTACGTTTTTGTGGCAATTACGACCGCATCAACTTGCAGCCATTTTTCGCATATCTTATGTCGCATGTGTATACACTGCATAGTTAACGTAGCGTGCTGGCATGCTGGCACACTGAACGCAACGTAACGATGGCAATGGTGCCCGCATTGATGATTGATGTACATCAAGAGCATGAAATGAACGAAAAGCGAAATTTACCAATAATCGGTTGACTTGGTCGGGTTTTAAAGTCTCCTTTCGCTGCAGTCAGAATGTGGAACAAATTCCCTCTTCAATCATGAGCTCAACATCTGTGTGACTTCCCACGTCTTTTGAACATAACTCTGTCATTTATTCTATCATTTCCTGAGTCACCTCCCTCTGTGTCATGGTAACTTCTACCCTTCATCTTTCGAGAATTCTCCTATTAAGTGCCACTGAAATTACACAATTGTAATATAAATTAGAATGTAATTCGCATATGCAAAATGGATTACATGCGAAGTTTAGTTCATATAATATGAGGCTAGATTTTGTATTTAATCATGACAATGTTTGCTGATGATGAAATGATCCGCAAACAGGAATAGACAAAATTCCGTTGTAAAATGTTGCATTTGAAACTATATGTAATTGAAGCCATTATCAGTTGCAAGTTTATTGTTTGGAAGAATTAAAAAAACATATACAATAATATTTGAATCGCATGGAGAATGTCTTAGTTGATGATTGTCACTAATATTTGGCATGTCAACTGTATTATTTTCAAATATCTCAACTTTTGAATTCGCATAGCATATTCGTGCACTTGATTAAATCATAAAGGCCATCACACACGAAAATCTGTAGATTTGTTTTGGGGCATCGAGCCAATTGTGATATGCATATATATGATTCGAAATGTTATGAACTTTCCATGAGCACAATGAGAACAAAATTGTCATTCAATTTTCAATTCTAATTCACTTAAAGCAACACTCCTAGATTGACTGCAATCCAACTCGTACATGTATAATAGCAATGACATGATTTTGTGTCACATACAGGTATCTAAATAGCTATAACTATCAAAGGTGCTCACAGTTCGAGCAGGCTCTTGTGAGCTATACGAATACCTTTTTGACCACTTACTAAGTTCCAGCATGTGCCATCGTTTTGAATATTAATCTGCACTTCTAGGAAACTGAAAGAGTTAAACTATCTAATTCTGTGTGCAGCATTGATCTCAACCGGCTCCTTTGTCTCGCCATGGCCGTGCATTCTGATAACGGTCTGCCGGTCCATTCCGTGATGTCGTCGGTCCACCGGCGCCTTGATCTTCCTCTTACTCTCAAGCCGTTGATTCGTTCTTCGAGGATGTGCGCATTGATGTTGCTCGCCCTGATCACGTGACCAAAGTACTGCAGCTTCCCCTTTCGAATGGTCATTGTCAACCCTCGCTGATCCCCAACTCCTGAAGCATGGACTCATTAGTGCGATAAACGGTTCAGGGAATCTTCAGTGTACGCCTGCAACAGGTCATTTCAAACGAATGTAGCTTGTTGATGCTATTGGCCTTCTATGTCTGGCCTCGCTACCGCACAATGCGACGGGCCACATGAAAGTCTTTATTAGCTTTATCTTGATGTTCTTGTGCAAAGACCGGTCCTTCCGCACGATACTGAGTGACTTAAGCGTAGTTCTTGCTGTCCCCAACCGAGCTCGAATCTACAGTATATTCTATGATAGAGTCCAAGTATTTGTATCTTTCCACCTGCTCCAGAATGACCCCCACGACACCGTCTCTTCAACTGTTCATCTGTCGCCGTCGTCACCATCACTTTTGTTCTTCTTGTGTTGACCTCCAGGTGCGACCCACTTGAGGCCCTATTGATATTAAGACGATGTCATCTGCGAAGCGAAGATTGTTAATGTTTGACCACTGATTTTCACTCATGCAATGCTTTAAATTACCTAGACCTAGCATGTCTCTGATCCACGGGGCAAGGGTAATGAAATATGAAAAATGAATGACAAATGCAAAGAATGTAGCGAATAAATATACGTGCATGCATATAGCGCAAATATTCATATAGGCCTGCAACATCTGAAATATATTAGTTGTAGCACTTTTCCGTGTCGAATGTCTGTCACCTCATAACTTAAAAATTTGATTTTGAGGCCTGGACTGGACCATTCGATTTTCATTTCCGGTCGATTTAACTTGAGATGCTTTCTTGCTAATATTTTCATGCTTGTTTGGTGAAACTGTAATTGATGAAAATACAACCAAACTTTGACCACAGGAGACAGAAGCGGTCAAATTTGGGTTCCTTCATATCCGTGTCAATTCACCACAAATCTTCAGCTGCTTTTTAAAAACGAAATGATGAAGAGTGATGCTCTCTCACAAGGTTACACTTAATAGGAAAATACAAATAATAGTCTGTCATTTATATATAAATACTCTTCTTGCAAAATATGTCAACTTATGACAAGTTTCGATACCCTTCGATAGCTTCACATCAAAGACCAGGTGAGTAGTGATTGAAAGCACTGCCCATCTTTTTGTCCATTCGTCTTTTGCCTAGACAAATTATTCGACAATTTGAAACAACAAATATACAAAATATTTGGTCTTTAATATGATATGATATCTATTTTTCACAGCTAACACCATCATCCAGTACGTCATATCCAATTGTCTAATGTACTGAAACTTGAGAACAGATTGGGCAAATGCTAGGTAGGATTAGCTAAGTTAAATCTTTGAGTCTCACTGTTTTGTGATATCCACATGGTGTCGTCAAATTATCATGTTATGTATTATCATGCATTTTATTATTATTATGCGTGTTATTTTCATTGTTACATATTTGATTTCTGATCTCTTGAGTAATTGCCAGTCGAAGAATTGACTTGCATACACTTTTGTCAATTAACGACAATTTGATATTTACATGTAATTTAAGTAACCTCATAGATTTTCTCAGTCGACGGTGTCGAAGTTGATACTAAGAGTTGTTATCTCAAATTTCCACAAATGTGATATGTGATAGCTTGACAAGGTGATTTCGATACAATCTCCAAAATTTCAATCGAAATTTTATCAGATTCATCATTCTTCCTAGCTGCATATTGATAATCTCAAATCGAAATACTAAATAAAAATAAATAGCTAAGCCGCTCTTTATTTGAGATGCAGCCGTATTGAGCTAATCATTCATATTATTTCCTACAATTTTCAATCAATTCAATTTGAAGCTTTGTTTTGAAACCTGATATCGTCTGAATAGAGGTTCAGAAAATTGGTCTACGGATAAGTTTTGACACTTCGATTTCACAGCAAGAATAGTCAGTATAAAAATACTTATGCTTAATATTTCGATTGATTCCGACTTAAAAAGCATTTATGAAAACTCTGGCCACAATCAACATCTCATTTTCAAAGCAATTAGTATGGAAAACGATTTCAAACATAATTCTTTTAGAAACATCTGAATTACAGTCTGTGACATTTTATTAGGACCACCCATATTTTTTTAGTTTTTTACACCTAACTACTTGTTGATGTCATATTATCTTTCACCCTTGTCAATACATTAAATAGGCATGTATGCCAACAATATACCACAACACAGCCATCTGCTGATTACTAACACAGACACCAGACACTCAAACATAAAAATTGACCGCGACATATTATTAGGACCACCTTCGACATTTAGATAAGAAGCTTTCTTTTAGACATGACAACGCTAGATAAAGATCTATTATCAGTTATTTACTTATATGTCGATTTCTTAGCAATACAAATTGTGTGTTCTGGTTGCCTTATTTGTGCATTGTCGGCTTGCTGTGAGAAAGCCGCATGTGAGAAACTATCATTAATGTGTGGTGTGTGTCGTCGCCTGCGCACGCACACTGTTGTCTGTCAACAATAAAGATATTAATATTCATTATCAAATCGATCCTTGATTTGCTTTGCATCATCGAGACCAGATATCTGAACTATTGAGATAACATGGATATCTACCAATACGATTTATGTTTAGGTCTAACGTGGAAAGTCTAAATCTTACTCATGAGTAAAAACGGATCTAACAACAAGCATAAGTGGCTCGTAGATGGAAGCTTTGTCTCGCGAAGAGTTTTCTCAGCGTGAAATCGCTACTCGTTGTTATGTTTCAAAGTAGTCGGCACTACTTGTTCAACGGAATATGACTTCTGGAAATCCTTATGCAGCAAACCGACGATGACGTTGTGGAGCATGATGAAAATCTACGACACAAGATGGCCGATTCTAAGAGCGCAGGCCTACTGTTTGAAAAGGGTGGCTAATAACGTCGTCCCAGCTACGAAGACCATGGTAGAAGCGTTACATCAACGAAGCGGCACACACTGTTCAACGAGGGATGCATAAAATGATTGCCAGCGGGATTGCGGTCAAGGAAAGTGTCGTAACTGACCCCATGCATGAAGATCTAATAGGCTTAATTTTGCCACTCGCCATGTCAATTGGAGCGTCAATGACTGGTGAATGGTGGCATTCTGCGTAGAGCCGAGCCTTGAGTGTCACCAGACTACTCGTCAGCGAATGTGGCAGTCACGTGGATCACTTGCTCCTGCGTTTCAGCCCGTCAAACACCAAGCAAAGGTCATGCTGTAGGCCTGTTTTCTTGCGAGGAAACTGGTAGGCTTCATGTTTGTGAGGGCTCTATTAACTCGATTCGACTTCATCCTTACAAGTGCTTCAGAGAAGGGTGATTCCATAGTTCGTGACTGCTGGTTTCCGGAAAACAACGGACTGCTTATGCAAGAGGGAGCTCCCTGCCACACCGTTAGTATTGTGAAGCGACGTTTTGATGACATCAGCGCCACTTTGTTGGAAGGACCATCTCCGATGTAAACCATTCAGAACATTAATGCGCTATCATGAAGCATCGGCTGCATAAGATTTACATAAGATGTTTGGGTTGCTAATTACAAAACAAAAACGCAGCGTTGTCATGTCCAAAGGAAAACTTTTTATGTAAATGTCGAAGGTGTTCCTAATAATATGTCGCGGTCAATTTTTGTATTTGATTGTCTAGTGTCTATGTTATTAGTCAGTAGATGTCTATGTTGTGGTATATTGTTGGCATACATGCCTATTTAATGTATTGACAAGGGTGAAAGATAATATGACATCAACAAGTAGCTAGGTGTAGAAAACTAAAAAAATATGGGTGGTCCTAATAAAATGTCGCAAACTGTATATAGCTCAATATCATTTTTGTTTTTGTTTTTCTGTAACACCATCCACATGCGCACAAGATTATTTTAGTATGACAAATAAATGCTTGTATTTTGATCTCTCTGTGTTTCACCTACTTCTTTGAAAAGCATGTTTGTAACTTGATTTAAAAAGAAATTGATGTGTGACCAACGTAATTAGTCATTTATTTCGATTTATTAATCGATGTATTAGTTAGTAAGTCAGTTTTATCATTTTCTAGAATGTGCTACATGTGCCTTAAACAGAAAGTTAGATGGTCGATGAATGTGAACCTGCTGATAGTCACACATTTCATTTTTAATCATGACTTTCACATTCATTAGCAAATCAAATTATTTCTCCAACGTGTTTTGCTTTTTCCTTTGTGCTCTGTCAATTAATTGTAATCTACATTTCAGATCAATGCGAATCATTCGAACACGTAATGAATATTTTGGCACATAATAGTGAGTTACTACAAGTTTTATGAACTTTCTTCTTTTTACATTTCGATTATTACATTAGTTTTATTATGTGATTGAATGAATACATTATCGCTTGTACATGTTGTAGAACTATGTATTCGTCTGGATGTGTTGGTTACCCAAAGCATGATGTCACTCTCACGTTAAGTTCAAGTATCCTTCATTGCTCTAAATTGATTATTCGATGAGCAGAGGAAGTACCGCACCTGACTTTCATTTTTACGTACATCTTCATCTCAATTCTGTGTACTTGAAATATTTCTTTCCTATATCTCATGCATCTTTTAATTAATATATTTGAAAGGTATAATCACAGTACGGCGTTTTTTGTGTGCTATTATTCGGATTTTCACCGACCAAAAAACTCGATTTCATTGCTAGCATTCATTTTCTGTAAAATGCATAATTTCAAATATTCAAAATTTTTTGTGTGTGATCCCTACCTTTGGTCATCCAAGTGCAGGATGAGACCCAATGTCCAACTTTGCTCGACTCAAGAGATGTTTAACTATTTTGTTGAGATTTGTAGAGAATCTTTGGCTGAATTTCTAAAAGCACTCATGTGAATCATTTAAATGTTATTGCAATGTGTTTCGCGATTATAGATTTTGCAATCACTTAATCGTGCGCATCACTGACTGAAATATTTTGATTGAGATTAAATATCAGCAGATTTTAGATCTCCTCAAAAGTTGTTTGAATTTTAAGAATTTCAAATAACTTGCAAATAGGCAAAACGAAAAATATGAGGAAGAATAAGAGAAGACAAGAGAAGAAAGTTAAACGATGTATATCATAAGAGGACAAAATGTAAAATAATTAATTCAAGTTTTTTTCTGCTTGTGTCTATTTGTCCCTTATCAATGCTTTGTTGCAATAAAAAATGCTCAATAGTGGCCAATAAAATAGTGTTTAGATGAATTTGTTTGATATTATTTCAAGATGACCGACATAAACCTGACAATTTTGCAATATATTATTGGTATTCGTACCGCTATTTCTCAATGTATACAAGTATTGGAAGACGGTCGTTGTTAGCAACTGATTGTTATTGAAACTATCATGGGAATTAATGGTGATTGCGGTTTCATTTCATCTTCTTCTAATTTCATTTCTTTCATGACCAGTTAATGAATAATCAATTTCTTGTCCTGTAAATACGACCATTTTGAATCACCTGATCACTTTATGAACCCCTTCAAACTGCTAATATTCATAGAAATGAAATCTTAGGGTGTCTCGTTAAAAATTTGTTCGGATTTTCATCTATTTCTTCTTGTGACAAATATACGGATTACTTCAAGCTGCGATCAACGTAAGTTGTCATTTCTGATGGAAATCGTTTTTTCACACATTGTACATAAGCTGGAAAAATATAGCACGTTTGCTATCATTATGGCACATATAATGTAAAGCAGAGATGCGAGGCTGGATTGAGAATCGGGTAAAGTTTGATTTTTAGTCCTAGTCCGATTTTTCTGTGCTCATTTCTTATGATAATGCATTTTCGTGCTCTCTAATCATGTTTCTGAATAATTCGTGCTAACAGAAACATGCTCGCTGATAGTCGAGATGAATTTCTGGTATCATGCTCTTTGATAACTAAAATACTTTGACTATCATTTGACCATTGTAAATTCAATGAAAACTACAGTAATACAAACATTTTGGAGAAGTAAAAAATTTTTTCTAGAAATCATTTCACCTTTAGTTCCAGTTTCCTTTGTGTCTTTCCAAGTTACTATTAAAATATTGAACATTATCTAGAGGCTTCGCATGAGAATTGGAAATGCAGTATTAATCTCATATGAACGACCAAAAAAAAAGTTGTGATTTTTGCCTATCATGTGCACATGTATTCTGCACTAAAAACGTCAATGCTTCAAAAATTATGGATAATTACGCATTAGATTTGATTTTCTGACATATATTATTCGCTAATGTCTGTGCTTTTTATCTATAATCCGAAGTTAAAAATAAAGAGTAGGCATATAGTAGATAGAGTGTCGACTAAAAAGATGTCAGTGTACAGTGACGATTTCTATATCAGCAGATTCATATTTTTGCGTAGATTGCGTTTCTGCCCTAAGAAAATATTTGATGCATTTTTAAAAAGCTAATTTTTGCAAATTATTCTTGTGTTTATATATTAGCGATTTGGTTCTTTAGACCTTAATATATAAGTAGCAGGCTTGTGTTATAATTACTGTAATTAGCAATTGTGATCAATTACATATTCTGATGAGTAATTTTTAATTGTAGTCTTTTTAGCCATGTAATTGAGATGTAATTGCAATTACTTTGCGGTCAGCTCTATTCATTAACACTTATGTAGTTTAAATTGCCTTACTTTCCTCGTGGATATTGCGTTAAAATACTTACATGTAGATGTGCACCGGATGGACAACTGCCGGTAACTTACTTCAAAGAAATTTACCACGAAACTAATTGTCAAAATCTAAATTAAGTGCCGTTGATATGATATTCTTTCCCCCTCTAATTGCTGATCGCAAGATATCAATCAGAAAACTGCTGTTACTCAATTTCCCGTCGGATAATGAAAGGCACAAAAACTCTTCAAGAAGTCACAGTTTAAATCTTAGCGGAGAGAAGTAATTGCAAGCGTAATGAAGTTACACAGAACCATCATGTCTCGATATCACAGCGCTGCATCTTCAGCTTGAATGTAGTAGAGATGTGAGGTGACTTGTGGGGGGGGGGAGGGGATAAAAAGTCAAGGTGTGCCGGGAGCCATCGAAGACTCGTGTGTTTTGCTATGGAGTGTGGAATTAAAGTTGTATGAAATATTGATTAAAGCTCATCCTGTTTTTGAAACTTCTCGTTGAGCATTCCGTTGTTTTGTTAGGTTATCCATACGAAAGCGTTAATCCACATATTCCTGATGCGACAGTTCAAGTTCGAGCTGACCATCGGTTTCAAGGTTATCCCAACGGAATGATGGAATCTCCTCGCATTCCAGCAACCAATACCGTGAGGAGGCCTGTACAGCCCTCTATGGTTCCAGGTATGTCAAGAGGAAGTTATTGTTCGATTTATTCTTTCACTAGACATTGAATCGGAGTTCGAAAGCAATCATTTTTAAATCTCTAATTTGTAAATCATTTATTTAGTGTAAACAGATAAGTGAACAAATCAGTGATCTTTCAGTAAAGCACTTTCGGATCTCATTCTGTTTTTCTCGATGTGTCAACTTCCATTTCATCTTCCTGATGCGGCAGTGGGCGATTTGATTTTCTCGCGATTCTGAATATCTTGAGATTCAGTGATAGAAGTTTACAGCTAGTCTAGCTTGCATTATTTTCTATTTTCTAGACCATTTTTCATTTAAAGTTTGATGATTTCAATTAAAATTGAGAGCATGAGACTTGTATATTCAATTTATGCTAAATTTATAACTACCCTATTAATCTATACGATGCTCAATCTGTAAATGCTTGAGAATACAGCATGATAAATTAGAGCACATAGAATGTTGAAAACACACATCAAAGGTCTTGATGATATATTTTTATGATTCTACTGCAAATCAGCTATCATAGAAGTACTGCAATGTATTGTCAGGTATATTATAAGCAGTGTTTTTGAGCGAGCGAGTGGTATTTTTTCAAGTTTTTGATGAGCGGATGAGCGAGCGAAAGAATATTCTATGAGCGAAAATTGAGCGAGCGGTGATTTTTTGTCGTGAGCGAGCCATTTTTAGAAAAAACTAAAAAAGATCAAATAATCAAAAAAGCGAAATATTTGAAAAGTTATTTTAAAAATGGTTCCTAGTACATGCATGTATATAACTCGATTGATGAACAAAACATCCTTACTTTTTTTCTCTTCTGTGGATCTCTCACTCTTGACAATATGCATTGAATGCCTATCTGGATTATACTTGTGGATATGAACTTCGCAAGAACTTAGTCTTTGTGATCGATGATGTGCTGAACATCTGACCATCGACACATTATTTAATCACAAATCTTTTGAATCGGTCTCCCAATCATCGCTTCGCCCCATAGATGTACTAATTGTCTCCGGAATTGCACGAAGCCATTATAAGATGCTTTAATTTGATAGAAACATTTCGTTGCTGGAACATATCCACATGCAGATCCCTGAGACATTTCAGTATCGTCAAAGGTGAAAGAATTACAAATTGTGGAAAAATTGAAACCAGCCAAATTGGACCTACACACGGACAACCCGAATGTAGGCATATATGGCTTCCACTGTACGGTACATTGATTTTAAGACCTTCATTTTAACCCTATCCATATTGGACTGTGAAGCGAGTAGGACTGAATCGGTCTCCCCTTAACTTCCGAACCATTGTTTCAAATCACATGAAATTCACGGTACAACATATTTGGGGTCTAAGCTTTCTTATCGCGATGTTCATTTACTGCAACTGATTCATCTCCATGTTGCAAAAATCAATTCAAGATTTAAAATCACCAATTTCGGCAGTTTTTTTTTTAAATTGAAATTTTACCGAACTTAATGATTTCAGTGAAAAATTTGAAAATACGTTAAACTTTAGGTCACAAAATTGTAGATCGGGCGACTTAGTTTTACGAGGATCACATCAAAAAATCGGGAGACCGAATCGTCTCTCTCCGGTATGGATAATTATTAAGTCGTTGAAAATCTTCTAATTGTAACATTGTTGAGTTTATTTTGCTTACATCCTTTTTCTGATAGCCTCCTTAAGTTAGAATAATCAGGTTTTGAAATGTCTTCTTGTTAGTTATTGATCTTTAACAGCTCATTTGGACAATATACCAGAACCATGATTAAGTGAAAAGGAATACAGCATTTAATGGTGTCCAACATTTAAAATAATGAGTAGTAATCAGTCGGAGTGATAAATCTTGGGTGACCATGCCGACTCCACGCTGTTGCACTCTTCTTTCTATTTCTTGCCACGGTGCAAAGACATCTCTTTCAACTGTGATTTATATGCTGTACTTACATGTAATTCTTCTTTCTTCACTTGAGATCAACATGTTGGACGAAGAATTGTTGGAGATCAATAAATAGTAGTTAGACAATTTAAAATTTGATTTTTCCAACTCGTTTTAAAGAAACCATTAATCAAGATGTCAAAGTATATATTATAACATTTTAAACAGCTTTCGTAATAGTACTGCCTCGATTATACAGCTGCGATGATTTCTTTGTAGATAAAATATAAAGTGCTGAGAGTTGATTACAACTAAGATATTGAAAATCGAACCATGCATTTCAACTGTACCATACAGTTGAAATACATCGAGTTCAATTTAGGATATTGTACTTGCAATTAGATCTTTCGTTGTCTTATGGGTAAGGTTATTCATTATGCAACTTTCCAGGAGGTAAGTAAAATATCGATCTTTCAAGTCTATTATGATTTTTTTTCGAAGTAAAATTCCTCGATGCGCTTCGTCTCTATGGTCAGTCTAAGGGCTCTTCACTTTCAGTGAATTTTACTTCGCAAAAAAAATCAAAATCGTCCTTAATTTAAAGGAGCGATATTTTTCCTGCCTCGTGGCAGTTTACACAACATTTGCAGTTAATTTGCTCTATCTTCGCATGCAGTCTACTGTACTATTTACTTGCGGTGTACAGGCTACAAAGAAACTTACTACGATATGCAGTAAGAAATAAGCATAGTGCTTATGGAAAGTTGTCGCAAGAGTGTGGGAGTCTGGAAAGATGTCCAGATGTTGGACATTGACAGATGGCTCGACTTGGGAGTTGAAGTTCGCAAGATCTTATGGAACGATTGGTGGAACATGGGCTACTGGCAGTGAAGCGGAAGCATCAATGGACATATGATGTGTTCCATAGCCCCGCTAATCTGACACGTTGAGGAATCCGGACCGACCCACAATGTTATCTGTGTGACATGCCAATCCTCGTCGTGCCCTCTCTGGCTAGCATGTGGCACTATAGAGAGTATGCTACACGCACCGGTGCGGCTTGGTCCTGCAAGCGATTGTGGAAGCAGTCTCTCTCCCCCCACCACGCGTGAAGTTAGCGGAACCACCCAAAGGAACCACTGCTATCTTCAAATTTGAATTTCTCTATAGCGACTGCGAATTTTTGGAATCTGATCAGGATCTGAAATTGATAAAGTAGAAGTTGCTTCGAACAGGATCTCGCTGTGCTAAATAATGATTCCGCTCGGCGGTTCCGCCAACTTTACAAAAGTCTCCCCTACAGGCAAGTAACAACGGAAATTGACTTTGTGTACCGAGTGGTCAAACAAAGAGACGAAAGACTCATCGTGCGATCTGTACCGCAGAAGTAGGAAGTGATCGGAAGTGATTCACTTGAGTGGATAGACAGCTGCCAGATGAATTATCCCTATCTGACCAACGACCTCATTCTAGTGTTGATCGACGCGATAGGAAAGAAAATGATTATGGACGAACTAACTGTTCCCTGGGAAGAGAGCGTTAGGGATTCCCATGAAGAGAAAACTGCGGAATATAAAGAACTGGCCAAAGGGATTCAGAAGCAAGGGTGGAAATATGAGCTCATGCCTTTTGAGAGTGAGATGCCGCTATTTCGTTGCTCCATCGGTGAGGAAATTTCTTGTTAAAGCTTGTGCTTAAGTCTAAACACCACCATGAAGAAGTTGAGTGCAAAAGTGGAAGAAGGTAGGACCTGGGCGCAACGAGCTGCTGCGGACCGACCATCTTGACAGATACTTAACTTAGTGGGCCGAAGTCTCAGTGACGGCTGGCGCCAATGTGTCAGGTTTTTTGTGTGCAGCATTTTCTGTTTCACATAATTCAACAATTTCGTTTATCAAGCGATTCTTTTTATAGCAGATTTCCAACACTCAGAAATTGATTGCTACTGAGTTGATTACTCAGTACTCAGTCACTCATAAGTCATGTATTTTATCTTTAGCTACTTTAGGAATTATCTATTAATTTGTCACGATTTCATATAAGTTCATTTTCAATTGTCAACGCATTACATGGTTTCTTGACACACCTTGGAATTTTCTCCAAGTTTTGCGCTAAGAATTGTATATTCTGATTCATGTGATCAGCATGTAAGATTAAGTTAAGATTATTGCCCATTTCTATACATATAAAAAGAATTCTGTGGTTATGTACATCAAAATATATTCCTTCAACTAATTTTCTGCAATAACTACCTTCTTAATACTTTGGTATGATGGTCTACATTATTTCATTGTGGTTCAAATTTCACCTAAAATGAAATGATGAATTTCCCTTTAACGTCTAAAAGGTGTTTATTAGAATAAAAGCATGGAATTAGCTTTGAATATAAAAAGGTTTGTAGAATTAAAGAGGGCATTATCGAGAAATGAGCAAGCGAGCGGCATTTTTCGATGATTTTGAGCGGTCAGCGAGCGAGAGGATGATTTTGAGGAAATGAGCGATGAGCGAGCGAAAGGGCGATTGTGAGAAAATGAGCGATGAGCGAGCGAAAGCGGAATTTCGATCCGCTCAAAAACACTGATTATAAGTATTACCATTTTTCTTACCCAATTTTGATTCTTTGGTCTTTAGCAATCATACTTTATTCTTATTTTCGGACAGTACCACCCAAAATTGCAGTTTTCAATTTCTTGAGTGGTAATGTCCAAAAATAAGAATAAAGGTATATAATGTCCACCTTGAACGAATACAATCATGCTTTATCGAATATACCTGCAAGTATTTGAGGTCTCCTCTTTCAGTCTTGAAATAAACATTATTATGTTTAAATTAAATCAAAACATTAGACAGAACGTTTGCAAAACATAAGCAAACATAAAAGAAAGAAGTTCTCAGACGAACAATTTCATCACAAAAATGCCTCAGCAGCCGTACTAGAGCTCTTCAGTACGGTTCGGAATGGTCCAAACTAGCACAAAATATCTAAAACTGGCACTATAATCTATATGATTATCAACCACATGGCAAAGCCAGGATAAATAAACACATAGCAGCCAGTTGTGCCGTCCTTCAGCTTGTTCAGTCATTACAGATATTTTAAGCTATATATATCGCAGTTTAGGCCATTCCTTGCTGCACTGACGCGCAGTTTGCTCTGGCGAATGACATTCGTGATGGAATCGATGCACAAGGCTTTCTCTTGTCTGTCAAAGATCTTCTGCACATCTATCTCGCGTTTCTCATCTGGGTTCTTCTGACACGAAGGTCATTACGTCATACAGTGCTCGGTCATGCGTTGTCTGACGCATGCTGTTTACAATTCCCCCTTTATCTTTAACGGCAAAGCTCTTGATGTTGCGAAAGTTGTGAGTTATTCAAATTCGCTCCGTACACTTCGAATTCTGGTAGTTACTGTTGACTGCGCCCCCATCTTGTCTAGTACGTCAACAATGTAAAAAAATGGCTTACGCACTCATCCTCGTGGTCATTCAACTTTATGGGGCACTTGGGTTTATGATCACCAATTGAGCACTTTCGACACTTGAAATTCAGAGCGGCTTTGAAGAGACTTCCTTTCTAGCCCTGCTTTTCCGGTGAACCCATTTATATCATGCTGTACATACATTCAAGGGGGTTACTTCCAATAATCTGTTTCCAATCTATCTATTTCCAAAAGTTTATTACACTTGCGAGACAAATTTGGGGACCATGATCTTAATGATTGCAGTGCATGCTAATGATGTTAAATAAAACAATTTAAATCAGACAGATATTATAAAATAATTAATATATCATCAATTCATTCAATGAGCAGGAAGTAATTTTAGCCAGATCAAGCTTTTACCTCAACTGTATTGAGAGTGACAGATTCGCTGATGAGGAAGGAGGACTATGAATTATTCTGTGTGAAAGATCATTTGATTGAGTGGAAATGAAGGAGAGTTTTATTTCAAATTGTTACCAAGTGCAAATCAGCTCAGGAGCTTGATGATTCTCAGTGTTGGTGTCTCTAACAGCAACTGTCCGCGATGAAATTCATGCTTCCCCATCTATTCTCATCAAGTTGAGCCAATATTTTCACTGATAGCTTCGTGAGTGACAGGTTTTAGTTTCAACAATTTCACTACACTGAAGCTACAAACGTGTTATGTACTCGATTCATTCAATCTTATGAGATTTATGATCGAGTAACTTCGAATGTTTCTTTTTAAATTATTCAAATTATCATTCTACATTTCTCATGGCATAATAATTGGAATCAAAGATCTCAAAAAGTTTCAAAAGCAAATTCAAAGGTTATATCAAAGGGATATCAATTGGGTAATTCTAGGTTTATTTGTTAGAATCTTTCGGTTCGGAATTCCAATAGAACTATTTGTACCAACATACTTTATTGTCCCAAGAATAAGCGACGTTTGCTTATTGGCATGTTGATTTCTTAACTCTTGAATATTATAGGAATTTCACGATCAGTACCAAATATCAAGGACGTTCAAAATTAAGATAAAAGGCATGTCACTTCGTTATTTCCTTAAGAAGATGTGCTTACAGAATCAGACAATATACTTGTATCTTATTATAAATGAGTATGTTTCTCTTTGCAAGTGCTTCTGATGAAGAATTCTGTCTTTGAAAATACACAAATTGTTTGTAGAGTTGTTTCTACCAAAATACTGCAGGTAGAAGGGAAAAGTGAAATTACATTTTGCGTTTAACATATATCTGTGCATGGTTTATACACTCGTGAGTGCAGCGTTGACAATCGTTTCTCAAGAATTCTTCGTTAACAAGGTTGGCTAATTAGAATGTTTATGTTCGACATAAACATAGAATGTTTATGTTCGACTTTTGAGGCTGAAAGCGAAATTTTGAGGTGTGACAATTTTGTATAATTTTTCGAAGACTCATTATCATCGACTTTCGAATTTTGAGCTATTTCTTATTTGATTTGATCAGATCCGATGTGGAGAGATAAGCTGATGTGGACTTAGTACGTTAATATTTCAGCCCACTTACCTAAAATCCATTCATTGGGAAACCCACGTACCGGAATGCATATGTGAGCATGTATTGATGAAAGCCAACAGATATAGAGAGTTGAATATCTATAGAGAATGAGAACCATCATTTATTTGCAGTAATGAACAATTACAAACATTTATTGTTTAAAACTCAACATTGCACAATAGCACACTTTTACTGATGAAAAATCATGCAGCTAACTTTAAAGGTCACAATATGTAAAAACTTAAAATTGGTATTTGTCATTAACATGCTTTTAATACACTTACATATATGACATACAAAAGCAATGATTTGAAACGCCTGAATTCCTTAAACGTCGTCAAGAAATTGAAATTTATGCTTCGTAAAAATCATATGCATTTTTCGATAAGTGGATTTTCCAATTAGTTGATTACCACGAACTATTTGCAAGGATGTCGGCGAATCAGACGAAACTAGTGATTAAAACTGTTCCATCAATTTATAGAACGTAGTTGATCGCTTGACACGGGAGATTCATTGTCATTCGTGAGACAAAAAAGACAACTCCCTCTAGTATGCCGAACATTTTAATGAAATAATGTAGGCAAAATATTTATAAAAGGCCAACGTTTCTACAGTCCGTGTCAGCGTCAAGGCGCAGTAAAAAGTAGCTAAAAGAGCGGGGAGTGGTTTGCATACTGTGGTCTTAGGGACGAGCATCTCTCAATCGTTTGAATTTGGGTGTGCACTTTCTGATAAAGTCAGCTTCACTTGGATTTTCACAATTTGTGAATCTAACTTAACTCTAGCATTTTAATGTCAAAGTCCGCAACAGTCTTTTTACGCTTATTCACATGTTCTGCCAACGCACTGATATTGTTCGATAACTTAAAGCTATTTTCATAATTTCAGGAAAAAGTGGGCCTGAGTTTCTATTCATCTTGTGAAGGAAGCCCAAAAAACTCGAAGAAAAAAAAGAAAGGCCTCGCAATAGAAAATCGAGGAATCTAGTAAAGATCAACTAGTTTTTTGGGCTTCTTCACAAGATGAATATTTTCTTAATCCTTAAAGCGGATATGAAACGGACGCGAGATTTGCCCTATGTGGGAATTGTTGCAGTATCTGCAAGTAAAACAGTAAACTACTAAACGGTCATCGCTAAGGCGTCTTATAAAGTTTGCTGATTAAGGTAACGGGTAAATTATATTTATGCAAAAGTTGATTTAGTTTACAAGTGCGACTGTCACTAATGAAATGAAGATTGCATTTTACATTGCTACTATGATTAATTTTAGCTTCATTTTTTGATGCTTTTTCTCTTTTTAGTGTGATTCACACTACAGCTGTTGTAATTTAAGCGAGTATGCAGACTTTCTGAGGAACATTTTGGAGCATAATGCTGTTGACAATACACAAATACTAGACGATGTATAAATTTCATCGAATTTTTAATGAAAATCATGATCATTAGCCATTCGTGATCTATCGTGACGAGGGGACGATGATTGATCAATTACCTTTTTGCGATCTGATTTGACAAGTCCTATGGCGGCATCCAGCAAAAACACTGAATCGTGGAACGTAGGCATTAATGCAGAGTATTTAATTATTTGATCTCATTCTCAGGACGAAGAAAAATCAATCGTCAGTTGATTTTCCAATCTTGATTTGCCACCACATTGCTCCTGTCATCTGTGTATCACTTTGTGAGTTTTCACGAGGTTTCAATCCAATTGTCATCATAATGGATCGCATACATTCATAAAAAAAGAAGATTAAATAATATTTGCTCATTACACTATTGTTGACAAAGTTGCAGAGAAAAGTTCAATTAATTGACCATTATCTCTAGGTAATTACAAACTTTGATAAAAGCGAATATTTGACGCTCCCCCACCCACATCACTAATGATTAATATCACAACATGCATGAAGATTGTTTTCAAACAGTACATTATTATATGAAATGCGATTTGATGGCACATGTGCACATGGAAAATGTCGATTAGTTTCTGTTTGTTTGTTTGCATCAGGACATCAGTCGATTTGAATATTCGTAATATTGTTACATTGTAATGTTTTTCATGGTTTTTAGATGGAAGAACTGTTTTATTCTGAAGAAGAGGTAAATTCTTTGGGTAATTTGGTTAATTAATGTATGGCCCATTTAGTTGTCCCATGGAGCACACATGAAATGTCATTTTCAGGAAATCTTTACACATCTGTCTGAGACCTACACCGAAATGCACAGTTGTCGCTTGTGTTTTTACACACGCTTATTTTCTTGCTATATTTTCCAAATACCGACTTATTTCTGATAGTAATGCAATCACATGTTTTCAAGCTCTCAAGATGCGATTTTCGTAGTTTCACTTAATTATCGGAAAGTATAACAGAATTTTGTAAATAGGATTTCTGTTGAACTGTCTAGTGTTTAGCTTTTTATTACTACATTAAATTTTTGTATTTTCAGCCGTCCAATCTGCTCCTTTGACTTCCAATCAACCACTACCTCCTGCTGAAGCAAAAAGGTATGAACCTGAATTTTGAATTTCCATTTGAATGAAATCTGAATATCCATTTTTGTATCTCAGACCTTAGTGATATTTTTGAAACAATTTTAATTCTTTTGATCTTTTTATATTTTTATTTATATCATGTTATTAGGCATTATCTATTTCTACACATGTATCTTGAAATAGATGAAAGTCAAATTATATTTTGAACTTTTTTTTGAAATGCTTGTTAAAAATTGATGTCAGGTTCTCAACAGTCACGGAATCCTGCATCATCGATATGTAAGCACGCTGTTGACTGTGTTTCTTTTGTCGGAATGAATTTTCATCATATTTTTCAATATTGGCTAGCTCAAATTCGACTGTGGCTTTGCGTATTTTGAAAGTCCTATTTATTTTGGGACACAGATCTGCACTGTGTGTTCAAAAGGACTTTATATATAGCCTTCTATTACCGTGGTAGTATTCATCATATGAATATATGGCATAAGTAGTTTTTCATTGTTCATCACTTCCATAGTTATTGTTCGATTCGTTGCGTTGTGAATTTCTATGACGTCATGTGAATCATGTTTAATGCTAGCATTTGGCATCCTACATTGCTATTTCATTCGGTCGTCACACATGACTAGAGACCACGAAGGCGCTCGTGTGAAAGTTTATCCTTTGTACGTGTGTATACGAGGTGTGTCAGAAAAGTATCCGGACTGTGCCTGCTGTTCAAGCAAGAAATAGAAAATCGATAATCCGGTTACGTAATTAGAGACGGGTAACCACTCTGTCCAAATGAACGCCGAATCAGCCATCTCTGCAGCCATTGTATACCATGTACAGATTGTTTCATAAAAAATGGATCACCCTTAAACATCGCCTTAACTTCAACTTTGTCTAACTCCGCCAAACTTAAACGAATTTCTCTGAAATTTGGAAGATATGTCAGTTGTGCTTACTAATATCATTGTTGGAAATTTCAAGCATGAATATTGAGTTGTTTTCCTGTTATAGATAAAAAAAGTAGTAGATAATTTGATCTTCATTTAGCAATGTCACACAAAATCATACCTCACTCTTACAAAATTACATTTGTTTCCTTTGTTATGTAATATGTTGTTCTACAAGCCAAAAGCTATCAAGCAAAACAAAAATAAAGAAAATCGGTCAATCAGAGCCAGTATAGCAACATTTTTCATCAACAATAATATAACTGCTACATGTGATTAACTGGACTTCATGTTCCATGGCTTCCTGACTTCGTTGCGGTGGTGTTGGCAGCACTCCTGATTGCTTTCAGCTAGAAATCTATCTCTTGCCGGTTGAAAACAATACAAAGCACAAATGAACAATAACGAGATCGCATTCACAAAAGGCAAAGTGTCAGGGTTTTCTTTGCGAGCTACAAGCAAGCGACTAAATGTCCTTTACACAAATGTGCATCGATGGCATAATGATGATTTTCGACTCTGTCGTAAAGAGGGCTCTGGCCGTCCACGCAAAACATCCAAACGTATAGACCGCCTAATTTTGAGATTTGTTAAGGTTGATCCAAGTCTCTCGTTAATTGAGATGGCTGCACTATACTCGTCTATTTCTAAGTCCACTATTCGTAGAAGACTTCACATACAGCAAGGAGCCATGGATTCTGAACGCTATGTGAATGTTTTACGAATGAACATTGGCCAAATAACGTGATCCATCGACTTGGTTATTTATGGATGATAATGCTACGTGTCACAGGAGTAGTAGAGTCAACTTATGCAAGTCTCAATTAGGGCTTAGGACATTATCTTGGCCAGCTCGTTCTCCTGATCTGAATCCCATAGAAAATGTATGGAGTATTCTAAAACGTAACGTTCGTCGTTCACTGCTACCTACAGATGGCGTATCACAACTTACGTCACTGTTAAAAAGAGAGTGGAGAAAGTTAGATCAGTCAAAAATCAACGATATCGTCGAATCAATGCCTACACGAATTGGTAATGTCATTGACAATAAGGGTAGGGCCACAAAATATTAGCTTCTTAAGAACCGTTACTGTATCATAGCTTATCAGATTATATAAGGACATTTAAATATATAAGGGACATGAAATAACATGAAAAATGCTTTCTGTATCATACTTATGTTTTATTTAGTCAAATTTTAGGATGATCCACTTTTTATGAAACGGACTGTATATAAGACTGATATCTTTGATAATGCCCAGAAATTCATTAACGGCCCGGAAAATTCATGGCCTGGAAATGAAACCATAGAAATATTTCGCAACATGGCATACAATGATTATGACATCTACATTTTTCGGGCTGTCAATGGCAAATTGTCGGGCCGCTAACGCGGCCCTCTAATTTGCCATTGACGCCCTCAAAACATAGCTGTCATCATATCATTGTGTGCGTCTCGCATTTTCTTTTGATGACGAGTTTGTGGCGAGTATCTTTGTTTTCAAATGGATCAGCCATTATTGACAATTGTAAAAATTTGAGATAGACTTTAGTCCTGCTAAAAGTAAGACCGCAGCCCTGGTTCAGATGAGGGTGGTTGTAATTTCAGGCTCTAGAAAATGTTAAACTGACGCGGGATAATGAACCCGAGCTTTTATAATTTTCCATTTTCCAAGTTCAGATGTATACAATAATTAGTCATACATTATGGTACTTTAAGTCCTTTGTAGTTCTTTGCTTGCGTGAGCTTGTATGACCATGAGTTACGGATTTGCATAGAGGTCTACTCTAATTAGGGCATTAAATAAATTGCTTTGAACTCAGCTTGAATATTTTAGATTGCGGACAGTTATCATGATGTTAGTCATTACGCATAACGATCGCATGAGAAGTTCATGTAATCATCTGCTTGCTGTAAGAAGTCTATTATTGCTTTCTAAAAATTAAGATGATAATGATAGAATGATACAATCTGCTGAGTTTTAAATGAGGAATATTTGTGCTTAACCGGTCTCAGAATGTAAGTATAGGAACGATAAATGGAGGAGGTTGTACTTCCATTTCCATATTCGAAGGACTTTTTCTAGAAGCCTGCGGTTGCGAGATAGTGCTTATCATCAAATTACCTATTTTGGCAAAGCAAGGTCAATTGGACATGTCAAGTCAAAATCCACTATCTAACTCATAATTTGACGTCAATGTGTCATCCGAAAGAAGTTGCAATTATGGAGTACAGTATGCGTTGATTATCTCAGAAAAATATAGACACTTTAATTTGTCTGTATAATTCTGTATGGGTGCGCATTGTGTCCTTCATAGCCATGTAAAATGCAGGATCACTAGGTAGGTATTTTAGGTATTTGGTAGGCTCATTTTCGCACTTGCTAGCGGCATAGCTGGCTAAGTAAATCGTATATATAAATAAGCTTTGAGATGTAAGTTTTCTATGATTTCTATTTTCTGTACACGAATCACGACTCGATTCAATACAAGATTTGATTAGACTCTAAATTTTGTCGATTAGCAGGTCCCTATTATGTATTTAGCGGTTGGATTGCATCAAAATGAAATCCACTTGGTTTACGTTTGGGGTAACTCAGACACCACACTTTGAAATGTCTTAGAACATTACAAAATTTTAGTTTTCAATTGTTTTTATGTGATGTTTGGGAAATAGCAGACTATCAAAACTACTCGCATTCTTGAAATCCGTTCTTGATCTGTCCCATCCACTTCATTTAATACGGTACTTGCCTCATTCATTCATGGAATTAAAATAATGATTATTTCTTATCATCCATGAAAAATATTGAAGATGATATCAATGGAATGGCAATGAAGAAGACGGAGAATCGACATCAGTGGAGAATCCTGGTTAGTGCTGTTACGAGGACGGAGGACGGCTAGCTTCGATCCGCAGACGCTGAAATGGAATGAAATGAAAAATATCAGCAAAACCACGCAAATGATCAAGTAAAGGTTCATCCAACAATTTATGCGAGCATGCAAATCTGTCACGAAGTCTTAGCACACCGGAAAATCGATCCCGAGACATGGTAGACTAGACAGTGCGCAACTTTTAGTTAATGACATTGATCACACAGAAATTGGCAATGGGAACATCGTTGGACTGTCTTCCTGTCCTCCATTCGCGTAGGCCACGCATTATTTGCAGCAACCATTTCGACTGAATGCATGAATGAAGATATTATATTCATGGTATTACGGAACCAATGCTGGCTGCAAGTTATACAAGATGAAAAAGAAATAAGAATTTACTTTGGGCATTTATTATCCAAGTAGTCCTGTTCTGCTGGATTACTTTATGAACTTATACTGTTGCAATCTGTTTAATATAGGTTGTATCTCAGCAGACTTATTGCACTCATTGCATATTTTGAAGGCATCTCCTGATAAGGACCGGCTGATGGATTTGATGATCAGCTTCCATCAAGACATTGGAGCAACTTTGCGTACAAGTATAGTGTCTTTGTAAACCTAGTCCATTGTCTCTGTAGCGCATTTTCGTTTGATTGAGACATAGAGACATTATCATGATTTATGCACTCAAAAAAGTAATACTCACCACAAAATGCAGAAAGCCCTATTATCGGCGACAATTTACTTGATTTTAATTGTGCAATATTCAAGCATCCGTATTGGGAGTCACCTATGCAGATTTTGCGTCATTTTGATGCTTAATTTATAAATATTTAAGCTTCAATGAATATTCATATATGATTAGAATGACTTCTGATTTACAGACACCATTCCGTAAGTTGAGGGTCATGCATAATTTGACTATTTGTACAATCTAATTAGTATTGATAAGAGACGTAAGTGCCATTGAAGTGTGTGAATCGCACAATGGCAATAACATGACAAACAATTTCTAATTTCTGTACAGCTTTAGTTCAGCTTGGTTCCCCAGTATATCGGCTGTACTCATGCATATAGATCAAACATATCATAATATTAATTTTTGAATAAATAAGAAAGACAATTTTCCCAACGTTTCGCTCATAGTCTATTGAGCATTCTCAAGGGTACAGATAAAAATTAACGACTCGATTACATAATGTACATGAACTGGTTACAAAATATGAAAATCATACAGTGGGAGCTAGGCTAAAGGGACTAAAGTAAATCTTACATTTGCATAGCTAACCCTATATGTAAAAAACAAGACATCTAGTAAATTGTGTTACATAGACTTAGGAAAAGATAAAGCAAACTATTTATCAAGCAACCGCGGTCTCACAGAATCCAGTTGAAGAACATCGGCACTGTAATAAGAGAGCATCGCCTGCAACCTAACTGTGACCAAGTAATTTCTATGGAGAGGTTTAAGATCTTAAAGAAATATGATAAAGACGATCTAAGAATCTGTGGAATGCTGTTTATTCTGAAACTTCATCCTAATATGAATGGACAGAAGGGTTCTGTGAGACCGCGGTTGCTTGATAAATAGTTTGCTTTATCTTTTCCTAATTCTATGTAACACAATTTACTAGATGTCTTGTTTTTTACATATAGGTTAGCTATGCAAATGTAGGATTTATTTTAGTCCCTTTAGCCTAGTTTCCACTGTATGATTTTCATATTTTGTAACCAGTTCATGTACATTATGTAATCGAGTCGCTAATTTTTTGTACCCTTGAGAATGCTCAATAGACTATGAGCGAAACGTTGGGAAAATTGTCCTTCTTATTTCTTTCAAAATTTACTTCGCAAAAATGTTTTATCAATAATATTAATTTTATTTTGAGAAATATTTTCCCTAGATTAGCGTTTTTTAGACAGAGCAGGAAAAACATATTTGGTCATTCTCAAAATGACCAGTCCTTGATTGTAAACGTATAAAACTTCAAAATCACAAAAAGTTCTGTCCAACTTAGAAAACGCTCGTTCAACTAATAAGTCTCGTTTAAATGAGCTATGTCAATTAAAATAGATGTTTGTCATGTTTGAACTAAGAAATATTCAAAATCTCTCAGCATTGTTATGAACTTGGATGCATTTCAACTTGAAGCGCATTTATCGAAGTTCTCACTAGTTCATGGAGAATTGGTGAAATGAAGAAAGTCATTGTAAAGCTGATCTAGTTTCGTGTTTTTGATTCTTTTATTGCAGAGTTCAGAGTACCGAAAACAGAGAAGCTGCTTCATTGGGAGCTTATCATGAAGCGATGCGACAAAAAGAGGCAGAGAATAAAGCGAAAGAAAGAGAACAATTGATGCATCAATTAAATCAAAGGGAGCAGCAACATCAGCTTCAGCAGTACAATCAGCAAGTGCAACAGTCAAGAGACAGCAATCAGAAATACACTAAGGACCAGTTGGACTCAATACTGACTAAAAGATATGTGAGTTCAAACAACTATTTGATAAATCTGAGATGCTGGGCCCAGTGTAAACATACTCTGTTGATAAAATGTTAAATTTTAGAGCAAAGTCACTGACGGACTGTTATTAATTTGCAGTTAAAGGGAAATTCCACTTGATTACGCGTGCACCACTTTGAATTAGACTGAGTTGGAATTTTTTTATTTACCTAGAAGGGAAGCTTCTTATCGAAGACACAGACGACGCAAAGTTTTATATGGAAAGATGGTCTGTGTATTCCAATTTTATCATGGCAGCACCGTGTGACATTCTGTATTCAATGTAAATAATAGTTAACAATAGCTAATTCATTCATCAGAAAATACAGATGCAAAATGATATGCTTCTGAGGCGGCTGTCAAATAAAAATGTTATTTTGTTACTTCTCTGTGCCACAGAAATAAAAAATGATGATAAAACGCGCCTGTCGTCGCTCCTGTTGCAAATATCTCTCTAAAAGTGGATATCTTAATTTCCTGACGAGGAAAGAAAGATAATAGGGTTCGCGATTTTACATGGCAAATTTTTTGGAGGTTGCAGACTCTAATATTGAAAGTCATCGTTGGATATGGACCCAAAGAAGACCTGAGTAACTTCTTAAGTGGAAGAGAGAACATCGCTATTGCACAAGTTGATTTTAAAAAGATGATAAAGTGCGTGATGAACAGATTTATCTCACTAACTAATCCGGACATTTTTTGGACTTAGGGACCCTAAGAACCCTTACGTTCATCCCCGTACCCTGTGTTAGCTTCGGTTAATTCTTCGACATCGTGGTAAGTCGTGGTTTTTTAATTATATTGCATTGGTGTATTTTTAGTTTATTTTTTCATAAAGTAAAAATTTTGATAGCACTATAGTTTTTAAATTTTTTATATCTTGTATTCGTTTTTCCAACAGAATAATTGTAGTTTCAAATCTATACTATGAATTTTGATTATAATATATTGATTACTGAGAAGGTATTTTTTATGAGGATGATTAGTGTGTGGTGATTGAAATTAATTGTTGGTAAATTTTGATCATGTAAGTATAACATCTAATCATCTAATTGACTATTTCCATACAACAAAATTTTGCAACCTAGTCACGACATATTAGAATAAGACTTGTTCAGATACATATCAATCACAGTCATTCTTTGATCATCATAGCAAGTCGACAAATAAAATCCTCCACGCAACTCATGCGTCTTCAAAGAATTCTAACTCGACAAATTGAACCGGCAAATAGAATTTTATCGAATCTCAATTTCGATGTCCTCTGTTGCAAATTGTGCGTGGAAGACACATGGATTGTTCTTCCACAATTCACACTAGAATCTGAGTGCCTAAAAACAGGCTTGCCGCATGCCTTCAGGTGTTTCTGTGTGTGGACATTTCCAAACAGTATTTCATCATAGGCCCACAGCCTCCGATTGCTACCTCTTTCAGGAATCGAGTCAGTCTCAACAAAAAATCACATCAGTCCCAAAACTGCCAAAGGATCCTATCGACGAGGGGCGAAGATGGAAATCGCTTACCAGATTCCTTGTGTTGATTACAACGGGTTACATCGACCAATCCGGCCAAAGTCTCAAGCAGGGCATTTGAACGATTCTACTTCTTCCTTTTCGTTCAATTTCCCGATCACTACCCTCAAAGCCTTTTGGAAAGATCTTTTGGCTAGGAGTAATTTTACAGTTTTCTTTGGAAAGAGCTAAATTCATATCATGGAATGAGCTTTATTTTCTCAACGATTACGATTGATTTCAGCTGTCTGCTGCCCAGATTATGACTTTACAGAAAAATGCCGTTCGTTCCCCTCACTGCTCAAACGAGCCATCACCACGTTTCGTTCGGGCTTGGCATAAAGCACCCTTTCGCTCCTTCTTTTTAAGACAAAACAGATTAGACAAATTGAGTAAGACAAGGCTAACGCATCAATAAATGCATTAAAGGGATCAGCAGAGAAGCTGGTCAATGTGTTGATAAAACGAAACAGAAACAGAGTGCCGATGATGAGATCTTAACAGAAGATAAGTCTACAAATGCATAAAAACCACAACTTTCGAAGTATGCTAGTGCATGCAGTAGATAATGGAAAATGAAGGATGAAGTAAGGAAGATCCTTGTATGTGATCTAATAACTAAAACAATTGAATATCTAGAGAATGACAACGATTAAGTCAATAAAAGACAACTGCACACTTGATGTCCCGACTGCACTCGCCTCACCCACGAATCGAACCGACGTCCGCGGTGGAGACGAGCTCACACCTTCTTCACTAGGCCACGCTGACGGTTCAAAAGAAAAGCGAGTGAAGGCAGTAGTTATCTTAAGCAACTCCTACGAGGTATGTTGACAACTTAAAGCAATATCCAGAATGGTCTCATTAGATGAAAGACTTCCGTACTTTGACTGATAAATTCCTCTTAAGCTCATTCAATCAGATCGATCACCAATCATGCTCCCGCTTCAATCAGATCCATAATCCTATGCCCTTCTTTTTCAGGATCTTCACCAGCTCCAGTCCTACGATCCTTGGGGGAAGCCTGGTCATGGAGCACCAAATGTTAGTCACATTGTCATATCTTTAGTAAAGAGTTTACATTGTTTACTTCTTAGATGTCGGTGTATCCTCGTTCATTTTTTACCCTAGAAAACCAGAAATACCAGAATTCCATTTGCTCGATTTTTTTGATAGCTAATGAAATACCCATACCATTGAATCTTATTGTAAGTTGCGGGATGAGTTTGTGCGTTCAAACTTGAACTGTACATTATGTTGAATTTTAAACTTCATTCCCAAAGCTTTCATGTTCTGTGACATCGAACACTATAAATTTTGTCACGTGACTTGTTTCATAGTGAGATGCGGGGAGAGCAGCGGGTTGAAGGATAACTAATTATTCGCATTTTCATTGAAAACGTCGAGAAGATCGTGTCATTGCAAGCCGGATGATAATATCCTTTATTCTACTCTACGTAACTGAAGACAAGCCTGGAATAACAAAAATCACATGCAAGCGCCGAATAGCCGAAATTATTTACATAAGGGAATTTCAAAGGAAATGTGCTAGTTTCTGTGCTAGAAATCATCACTTGAAGTACGCATAGGAAATGCATTATTCTCATGATAAACGAGTATAAGCAAGCTGAATCATTTGTGTAACAATTATCATTATCACAGATGAATTAGACAGACACACAATATATTTCATGAATATAAATGCAATTCACGGTAAATGTAAGGCATTAAATAAGATAACACAACACTCTCAAAAGTCTGAAACCTAGAACTTTAAACGAATATCAAGAAAATCCTCCGTGTCAGCCCTTCCGTCTCTTCCACTGGAAGTACACTGAAATTTACTTCTGCCTGGCGTGCTGTTGATCTCTCGATGACATAAAACTGTTGAATTAAAAAGAATGAAAAATAATTTCTTGGCGCGATGACCTTGAGGTCATTGAAGTCTCCCTGCGTCAGAGAGACTTTAGTTCAATCCTTGATTGGGTCAAACCTAAGACTTTCAAATAGATACACTCTTCATCCCTGCTAAGCACTCAGCTTAAAATGAGATTGGGATCAGTAACTCGGCCGCATGGATGAAAGGCTCCGCGTATAAACGAGGTCAAATGTTAGTAAATTCTTGCTACTACGCAACACATGAATTTCTCACTGTCACGAATTTCGAGACATAAGTTCATATGACCGTAAAAGCGATTTAAGGGTTCTGATTTTTGGTGATGTGTGTGCGCATCAGTTTCATTATTATTTCTATGGTAATGAAATTTGTATATAAATTATGATGGTAATTTAAATACCAGCATTCTATTGAATCACATTACCGTTATGCGATCTTTTGTATTAAAAAGAATTGTACTTTATGCGCTTATAATAATATTTTCAAGAATCAAAATAATCAAATGATGAAAAAGAAAGTCTCGCGAGATCAATGTGCAGGCATTTTTAACAGAAAAAAAACATAAAGCAACGCAGAGTAGGTAGGCGGTAAATGTTAATTGCGTATGATAAAACTAATGATGCTTGAAATTTCCGTTGAACATGGAAACGAGTTATTTGCGCTAGTCATCAATTATGGGAGACAAAACAACTTGTCTTCCATCACAGGATGTCAAGAACAGAGTTTCCTGCTTCTATGAAATTCCGCAATGTAAGTGCTTAGACAAGAGATCAATAACATGACGTCATCTTATTTGCTGTAGATGCATTGACTTCAGCAATGAGAGTTCAGTAAGATTATTAAAATTCTATCAGAATGTAGAGCTGATTAAAAATTGCTAAAACCACAGACTTGTGTCAATTACTTGAAATGTAATTTATTACAATTTACTCCGTATTTCTTCCATTACATTTCAATTACTTTAGATGATTGTGGGCATTACACTATACGTTTCCACACCATTTATTTTCTCCGGTGGATATTCTTAAGTTAGTTACAATTGCTCCTTGTAAAAACAGACGGCGTTTGTAGCATTGATATTAAATTGACAACTTGTTATTCTTCCCCCATGTATATTCGCTTTATTTTTTCAATTTTTATTCGCCTCTTGTTTTCGCCTTATCCAAACCCAACGTTCACTCAATTAAAGTGAATGTATGTTTTTCGGAACTGTAGTGCGCGTCATTCATCGTTTTATATTATTCCTGTCTCAGGTAAATGTACATTTGCATTTCAGGTAAATCATCATAAGCAAAAATTCTTAGAAGAAGATATCAAACCAGACATGGCAGACAACAATGTCGGAGGCGTGAGTGTTAACTACTTCGATAAAAATATCTTAGTATTTGTCGGTCGAGTAATACTAAGATGACAAATTAATCCATGCAAGGAGCTGTCAGGGAAGACATTTGTAGCTTCTTAGAGCAAGGTTTCGACCTTTTGCCATCAACCCATAGACCTAACACATGGTGGTGACAGACCGACCAAAGCGAATAAACGATTATGAAGACCTCTCCCAACCTGAGGAATGACAGCTAAAATCTACGATCATAATGCATTAGAATGATCATGTTATCCTGTATTTTTCTTGCTTACGGGTATAATAGATGGAGGCTCTATCATACAAGAAGTCAAAAAGTTCTGCTCTCTTGGAGATATGATAGACAACCGTGGTGGTATAGAAATGGCAATAAGAGTTCGGGTTGCGGCTGCTTGGTCCAACTGGCGAGAGCTGACCAACCTTTTAAACAGCATAAGTATTCCCTTAAAGATCAGAGCACCAGTTCATGAGTCCAGCATTCGACCAGTCCTGTTATATGGTTATGAAACGTGCTCCCTCTCTTAGAAAATGTTTGAGATTTTGAAACGTGAGATCGGAGAATGTTAAGATATATGGCAAGAATGAAATTGAGCGACGGTGTGTCAAGAAAGGAAGTTGCAATGTTGTGTGGTTTGAAGGAACTGTAAGATCGAATTCAAAGAAGACTGCTGATATGGTTTGGCCATGTTAAGAGAGCGGGAGACAAGTGTTTGGGGGGAGAATGCAAAAACGACGAGCTGTAGGAAGGCCAAGAAGAACATGGCGCCAATGTATCCGTGAAGACCTCAGGATATCTGGGATCACCGAAGAGTTCCCGCAAGCCGAGAAGAATGGAGGAGAGTCATTAACCGTCCAGCCCCAAGGACAGGGAATCAAAGGACGTTAATGGTGAAGTAAGAGAGCAAATGTAAGAAAGGGTATGTCTGTCGATTTCATTGTGAAGTTTCTTGAATGAAATTTGTCTTCCATGGACCTTGTATGGTTGACTGGCTTGCCTACATGATTTTGTGCCACCAATTTCACTACCTATATACGTACTTGTCAGGCATTTAATATACTGTAATAGTACTCACACACAAGCCTGCGGAAATAGAGTGACTTTAATTAGCTTATACACAAGTACAAGGGTCGGGCGGAGCTACCGAAATGATTTCCAGCGTTACTTAGCAAAACACGAGAAAGTATCGTTTTGAAAACGGCAGGCATTCATAGTGGAAAACTATCACTCTATAGCAAGTAAGCAATTCTTGTTATCATAGAGTTTTCAATCGAATACTTTCTTGATTGTGTTTGTTAAAGTCGTTTTTCATATAACGTACTATTAGTGGACATGACATTTAGAACTTGAAACGGAATCAAAATATTAAAATGCGTGCGATTTCAGAAATGCGCATTTCATGAGATACTTCATGAGATTTTACAAATTTCGACTTCTTAAGACATGTTGCATAGCGAATCTACATATATGTACTTTATGTTACTCGTGCTCTCCATGTTTTTATCAAACAGTATTTCAATTTCTTGTCAACAGTATTATTTAAAAACAATTTTACTAACTTGGCTTACTAGCTTGGCAAAATTGGTGATCGTGACGACGTAATCTCATCTTCATACATTCTCATGTTGACTCTTTAGAAGTATGTTTACCTGCTGATGTAATTTCAAAGCTAGTGTAACAAAATTTAATGATTTTGTTTACTCTTGCAGAAGAATATGAAATCAGATGGTCTTCCAGTTGCTAGGCAATCATTCGCTCAAACAAGTCCTAGTATTACTCTCCTTTACTCTGTTTATTGAGAGAGACACGAAGTGATTTCGCAATTTGTTTATCAATGAATTACTCAATTTCTTTATTTTCTACCATCTGTTCAAGAATAAAACGATGTTGAAGTATGTTATAGCTTCATATCATTATGAGGATTTCGTAGTTCAGTATTATTTTGTTATGGAAACTGTCATCTTTTTTTCTGGATTCTCCGGCATTCTTTGAAGGCAACAGAGGCATATGGGATCGTCCATAGTCCACGTGGACAAAAAATAGGATTTTTTGACCCCCTCCGCTCCCCCTAATGGACAAATCATGGACACTGGCCTCTCCCCTCCAGATTTTGAAAGAGATCTATTTAGAGGATATTCGATGTCATGCGATCTCTCGAATATCTTTCAGTATTTTGAAATAAAACCAAACTATCTAATTTTTTATACATCTCCAAGTTATACACAGTGACCCAGAACCCTTGACCGATTTAAATTAACTCTCGATATTGGCTTTTCTATCTACAAGATTTTAAGAAAAAGACATTGTTTTGCATAATAATCATATACTGGACATTGTCACTTACCTGTATCTCAGATATTCGATTTGTCATCCTTCACTGGCAATACATTCCCGTAGCCTTTTTGGCACACTTCGACACAGTTTCGTAAATATTAACAGTCAAGTTTGAAAATTCTTCACTAATGAAATGACAAAGCTCGTCTATGGATCTCGAGTTCCTTGCGTAGACTTTTTCTTTCAAGTATCCCCATAAAAAAGAAGTCACAATGTGTGAGATCTGGGATCTGGGACTCCATTCAAAATTGCCATCAAGAGCACTTCGCACGCTCAACGCGTAATGTGGTGGAGCGCCATCTTACATAAATCATTCCATGCCATCATTCATTGGGAATGGGAAACATTATCCTTTAGGACTTGCAAGTAATTTGAAGCTTTGACGTTTTTATTTTGATTGAAGAATACGTACTGGACCAATAATTCTGTGAGAATAGAGAGGTCTCCAAACCATAACTCCATGCGAATCATTTTAATGTAGAACAGTGAAGTGAAGATTGTCAAGAGACCACTTTAACCCTCTAACATCCAAGAAAAAATATTACGTTAACGTCCACTGGGGGCCTTTGAGGCCCCCAGTGTATTTTTCATGATAATGACTAACTGTTTGTTTAGTTATGATACTGAACTCAATAAGGATGTTTAAGGAAAATACATTTAGCATTAGTAGCTCTATAGTATAACACATTACATACATATGTAATATACATTTACTGTACATTGATACATGTAGGCCTCTGAGATTACCATGAAAATCAAAGCAATTCAGATATAGAAGCTTTTTATAGCGTATCTATAAAATCAATCCGTTGCACAATGTTCGCAGATGATGCGACAATGTTCATTACAAACGTTTCTTTCGCATTCATGGCAGATCTGTCTCACCTTCCTCTCCAATCGTCGAGGACAAAGGTAGCAGCGGCGTCTGGCGAGATTGAAGGTTCCGCGAACAGGTCCTGGAGTTCCAGCCGAAGAGACCTCTGCTTCGTCAGACACCGCCATCAGCTGTGTTCCTAGTTCTATCAGGAACAAACGGCGTCTATGAGATGCTGCAGGGTAGTATTGAGGATGGATGGAGGTGTAGATGATAAAGGCATTGTAGGAGGCCATGTCAATTAGATTGCAGAATATGGCAAATGGCCATCGCCTTGTCTTTCGTTTGCAAGAATATGTCCTGCACACTTGATCAAGAGTGTCGACTCCGGGCTTGTTTTGATAGTAATCGAGAATCATTTTTGGATTTCTTGGTTCCTCTGGCTGACATTCATCGTCATGATGAAACGTTGAAATAAGTGCCACGGCTTTCCCTTTCTTGGGAACGTAGGAAACTAGAGTGACGTCTCGTTGGAAACCAAAAATACTTGTGAATGGTTCGCGACCAAGTGATGGCTGCATTTCTTTCGGAAGCTCACCTTTATTCTTTATCATTGTTCCGGAATATGTCAGATCACGACCAAGAAGTGCTCGGGCAACATCAAGGCTCGAGAAGAAATTGTCTGCAGTTATGTGACGGCCGGTGTTCGAAAGAAATTCCGATAATTCCAATACGACTCGAAATGCTTGTCCTACCTCACGATTCCCGCCGATGCGTCCGGTATAGATTTGAAAATTGCAACAATAGCTGTTTTCAGAGTCTGCCAGAATCCAGATTTTTACGCCGTATTTTCCAGGCTTCGATGGAATATAGACTTTGAACGGGCATCTGCCTCGAAACGTCACCAGCTGCTCGTCAATAGTCACATTTTCTCCTGGTTTGTAGCAGCTCCGAAACCTTAGTAGTAAGGAAGTGACAAACACCAGATAGCGCAAGATGGCCGCCATCGCTGACGTCCCCCCCCCTCTGGAACGGCAGAGTGTCGTGGTCGGCCGCCGTGGTGCTTCGGGTCTGAGCCCCCCCCTCTGGAACGACAGAGGATGTAGTCTGTCGTGGTGTGCCGGCCAGGCGGGTCCACGTTCACAAACTGTTCGCTGACGTCCCCCCCCTCTGGAACGATAGAGTGTCGGTCGTGGTGGACTTGGGCGACCGCCAGGATTAGTCTTGAGGCTATAGTGTGTGATGTTTTTGGTGCAATCTGCTGAATGTTGGGTTGTAAAATGGGTTGTTTCGAGTGGAAGGAGTGGTCGGATGAGAAAACGGAGGTCGGATTCGTATTCAGCGTGAAATTCTGCATCGGTAGGGTGAGTTTCAAGGCAATCGGTGAGAAAAAATTTTCAACATTTTTCGAAAAACGACAGAGTTAGAATTTGGGACGTTTTGGTGTGTAGCGTCAAAACGAAGCATCGGATGAGAAAACGGAGGTCAGATTCGGATTCAGCGTGAAATTCTGCATCGCTATGGTGAGTTTCAAGTCAATCGGAGAGAAAAAATTTTCGGCTGACGTCCCCCCCCCCTCTGGACAGCTTGCTTCGATTTTGGCTTGTAGTGGACGGATTTTGTCGTGCAATAGCTCGTTTGAAAGCTAAGAGTGAGACAAATTCAGTGAAAGAATCGGCTTGTTCCTATCTGTCTTCGTTCAAAAGTTAGAGCGGTTACAAGATTTTAGGTCGGAGCTCGCTTACCTGAAAAAATCCTAAGTGTCAGAGTGACTTTGTATGGGTAAAATTTTGAAAATTTTCCAAAGTGTGGAATTTCGACCTGGGACCGTCACCAAAACATTTTTCATCAAATTTCACTGACCTCCCCCCCCCTCTGGACAGCTTGCTTCGATTTTGGCTTCCAGTGGACGGATTTTGTCGTGCAATAGCTCGTTTGAAAGCTAAGAGTGAGACAAATTCAGTGAAAGAATCGGCTTGTTCCTATCTGTCTTCGTTTAGATGTGAGACGCCATTTAAGATTTTGGAACATTGGCGAAAAACGACAGAGTTAGAATTTGGGACGTTTTGGGCTGTAGCTTCAAAACGAAGCATCGGATGGGAAAACGGAGGCCAGATTTGGAATCAGCGTCAAATTCTTTATCTGTATGGTGAGTTTCATGTCAATCGGAGAGTTTCAAGTCAATCGGAGAGAAAAATTTTCAACATTTTTCGAATTTTTGCGATGGCTGCCTACTGTAGAGCCAAAACGAAGCATCCGATGGGAAAACGGAGGCCAGATTCGGATTCAGCGTCAAATTCTACATGGAAATGGTGTATTTCCAGCTCAATCGGAGCACTAGAACCGGCGATAGACGGGTTTTTTAGTGTTTGGATGATGGGTGTTACGTCATCAGCTGATCGCCACACACTATATAAGCTGGGAACCGACAGAGACTTGTCATTAAGACGAGAGCGATTGTCAACGGTAAGTCGTCTCTCTGAGCTCCGATGATAGCTTCGGACATTCCAAATCCCGAGTTTCTGTAAGAAACCGACTTAGAAAATTTCATTGCTGATATCAGCTAAGGCGTCAGACTTAGAGGTTAGCCAGGAGATGGCCTTCGTCTCCAGGCCATAAAAGACTCCAAAACTTTAAAGGCTTGTAACTTTGCTTCTACAAGTCCGTTTGACTTGATTCAAAAAAGGTTCGGTCGCTATTGACCTGGCCTAAGTGACAGACTACTTATAAAATTTCATAAGTAGTGCTAAAAAGTTGAAAAATTTAAATTCACTAGTTTTGGAGGTTTTCTGGGGTTTTCAAGTATGCTGAGTTGAAATCTACTATCAGATTTCAAATTTAACTAAGTCTAAGGCAGCTTTGAGGGGTTAGATCCCAGCTACTGTTCACTACCTTTGACTCGGCGTTACTGTTACCACTTCGGGGCAGTGACAATGATGTCTTAAGCTGTAAATAGCGGGTATCGGGGAAGATCTCTCACTTCCCTAGTGATCAGTACAAGGCCTTCGGGCTGTCGACGGGATCTAGTGCCACTCACTACACTCAAATCTATCATCTCACTAAGTGTAAAATCATTCTTTTCCGTTTTTATAAACTAGGAATCAATCGTTTGCTATCAAACGTTTACGGAATTATAATCATTGTTTCCCCCTTTTCACTTCAGAAAATGGTTAACTACAATAATGCCAAGACGGCTTTCAAGCTCTGCGTTTGTGCAAAGATTTTTCGTAGTGACGCCTTCAAGAAACACTCTTGTGTAAATAAGCGAATGGTAGGGGGCATTCGATACTTTTGCAGCAGCCATAATGCATCTCGCCTTGTCGAGACGTTACCGGAGTGGCATGCGAAGCATAGCAGCTGCAGTCAACCAGAGCTGACTGAGGAGGCGAAGCAAAGTCTCTTCAGCTCAGAGTTGAAAGCTCTGGAGACTCAGTGCGCTGTCGAGGCTATCGCGTCACCAAAGCCTCCCTCATCTAGTGCACCAGCAAAGGCTCTCTCACCCACCCCGATTCTGGAGACTCAGTGTGCTGTCGAGTCTATCGCGTCAGCAGAGGTTCCTTCATCTAGCGTGCCAGCAAAGGCTCTCTCACCCACCCCGATTGAGTCTTCTCCGAAGTCGAGTAAATCCTCCTCCTCCTCTAGCGATGAGTCGGCTACTAGTAGCAGCGACAGTGAGGAAGAGGAGGAGGAGGAAAAAGGCTCGACGAAGGCTGACCTAGTCGAGAGTGTCTACCTCGATAGCGAGGTAGAGGCGGTGAGGGAAGTTGACCTCGATAGCGAGGTGCAGCCGGCTAAGTTATCGAGCAGTGGTGGGATTGCGGCTCAATGTCGCAACTTCATTATGCGCCCACCACTGGTCGATAACTATGACAAGTTGAAGAATGAGTTGGAGGTGTGGAAGAGGGACTGTTTCTTCTATAAAGCGAGTTCCGAGAACCTCTCGCGAGTCACTCAGGAGCTCAAGAAGACTCAAGCTAGTCTTTTTGAGAAAGAAGGAGAGCTCGATCGCGAGAGGTTCTCGCACCTCGCTAGTAAGGCTAGAGAAGAACAGCTCCTGATCGAGAGAGAGAGTCAAGAGAAGGAGTTGAGAAAGATGAGGGAGGAGTTGGAAGGGCTGCGAAAGCAGTTGGGGAAGGTGGTGGCGACTAATCAGGAGCTGCACCAGCAAGTGATGAGTAGCAGTACTCGACGATCAAGTCGCCTCCACATTCCCCTGGATAAGAAAGGACGTGTGCCCGCAAGACCGCTCCTCTGTGAACGTGGCAGAGACGAAATGTGTTACAGCAGGGCTAAAAAAGGTATCGAATGCCTTCATTTTACATTCGACCATAAGGAGGCAATCACAGGATTCCTGTTCGAACCACGTCCGGAGAAGATCTGTAAGTTAAAACAAGTAACTTAGAGTTCAAGATGATAACTAACAACTTCTTTCTTTACAGATATCAAAGAGAAGCGCCCACCTGCTTCCGTCAACGAGCCGGAGGCGAAGCGGCAAGCTTGAACCCCATATTTTTTCAATCATCCCGAGAATGAACCATCGGCTCTCTTAAGGGCCACCATGGGGCAAGACATGATAGAACCTCCTCGCGGTTTGCCCTGGGCAGTCTTCGGACTGGCGAATACTATCATTAAGTTGAATCTGCTATCAGTCAACTTGAACATTATGCAGTCGATTGCTATCCCTGAAGCATTCTGATTCGCTGTTGAGCAATTCATTGTTGAAAACCCTATATAAGCCAGAAGATTGTAGCGCTTCTCATTCAATTTGAAGTCACGATGGAAGCGACATCTACCGACAACATTCCCGTCTTCACCGATGAAGACAACGCCATTCCCGAGTTCGTCATCCTCGACGAGTGGGATGAGGAGGATGAGAAGAAGGGGAAGATCAAGAGGATCGTTTGGACGGATGAGGTGTGGACTCCAAATACCACCCGCATCCGAAAGGTGCCAGATGCACCAGCACGGCTTAGGCGGTATAGGGTATACGAGAACCTAACCGTCATACCTATTGACTATTCAAGCCAATAGTCATCTTGTTACTCCCGAGAACGAACCATCGGCTCTCTTAAGGGCCACCATGGGGCAAGACATGATAGAACCTCCTCGCGGTTTGCCCTGGGCAGTCTTCGGACTGGCGAATACTATCATTAAGTTGAATCTGCTATCAGTCAACTTGAACGTTGCAAATGAAGTTCGGTGTAATACTTCCTTTCGACGGGCGTTCCTGTAAAGGGCGGCGGTGAAACCCGTAGCTATGTATACCGCAAGGGACATTCGGCAATGGTCAATCTTGTTAAACCTCTCTGCGTCATGTTTGCAAGTGATTGCCTTTGTCTCAACGTAGTATGCATTCTCGTCAGGGCGACATTTAGCCAACTGTCGAAGGTTGCCTAAAACTTTCCATTGCATACGTTATGAGAACCATGAGTTCTACCTGTCTCTATCAATGAGACGAATTGATGAATGGAATGAAATGGGAGGACACTCACGCGCCACACGCAACATAACACACTTCTCTCTTCCGTAGTCTAACAAGCTCTTTACACATGGATCGCAGTCGATTGCTATCCCAGAATCATGTAAGCTATCTTAATTTTATTTAACACTATTTCATCTATCATCATCATCGTCCATATGAAATGTTATAAGATTTGCAAGTTAGACTAAGCGTGCTACTATTTCCAAATGAAAAAGTATACATGGTTAAATTATTCACTAAAGCCCCATTCAAGTAAGTCAGTATGAAAGCAAAGATAATACGAAATAAACATTTATTATGGCATGTATTTCAAAAGGTCTTCATCGTCAATATCGTCCCAGAGTCTGACTTCACATAGATCACAAAAACAGTTGAGCTGCTTTAAACGTTCTTCTGCAGCGTCCCTCACTTTCTCAATGTACGCCCACTCCGCCACGGTTCGCGGTTGGGAGTTAGGGGTGTACCACTCCCATATTTGATGCAAGTGCGACTTGCTGGTCATCTCCATCACCCCTTCGGCATCATATTGTAAATATTTCCACCGTATGCCTGTTAGGTCGGGCAACTCCTCTTCATCATCCTCCGGTAATGATAACTTTCGTATATTGTCCAGATTGTATGTCTTCTCCACCTTCGCCTTTCTTGGTGCATTTGGTGTAACGAGCACCTTTGCTGATGTGCATGGAGAGGAGAACTCCAATGCGGTATTTGGTGTTGTTGGAGGACTTGTCATGTTGTCTTTGAAATGCTGACTTTGAATAATGATAACTTTAACATTTTTCTAATTCTTAAGTATACACAAGCAGCCAATCAGAATGAACATCCAATGAATGAAGAGAATGAAAGTATATAAGCAAAGTGACATTCATGTCATTTCATTTAATCTGTGAATCATACAAGTGACGAACGCACGATCTCTCTCTTTGACTATTATTCTGTCTGATCATATTTCATTAAAATGGTAAGTTAAAGATTTCCTCTCTCATCTCCCTCAAACGTGTGACTAATAGCATCTTCCTCAATTTCAGGCATCAACTTCATCACCAACGCCCTCTCTTCTCGAGGAAAGTTTAGAGTTATTGAGTCAAGGTAGGTTGTAACACTACACTGAGGCTTGAACAGAGATGATAGAATGATTTCTCTTTCAGGTGATGCGAGTTCCAGCTCAGAACTGTCGCGACATGGCAACGAGTGGGAATGTGCTGACTGTGGGCACATCTTCACGAGGAAATGGGATCTCACCCGACACATCAAGCGAGGTGTTTGTCGACCTAAGCCGGCATCAATCTCCGAAGATGGGGATGATTCTGTTAACGTCGTCTCCTTTTCTTGCGACTTGTGCGCTCAGTCTTTCGAGACACGTTTTGAACTATCTTCGCACAGACTTCAACATACACACACGAACGATACCTACACCAACGGTACCTCCTCTATCCGACTCACTGAAGTGTCCATAAATAATTTAGTGAGGAACTACCAGATGGACTCCTCAGAAACCATTGCTAACTTTGAGGAATGGTTTCATCAAAATTCATCATTGATAGAAGCGCTCTTCAACAATTTAGACAATTTTAGGATGAAGGCGCTCATCTATCTTAAAATAAAATATGTAAAAATCGACCACCATACTGGACAAATAATAGAGAGGTTAGAGTTTCACATACCCTCCTCTCCTGCAACCGAGGTTGTAGACTATGAGTCTTGGATAAATTTTCACATCCAAGGATTAAAATTAAATATTGATAAATTTAACGAGCGCGATAGCGGTCTCATTTTTGACGGCATTGAGTCCGCCTTATTTAAAATCAGTTTATTAGGAAATCATAGTGGTCGAGGCTCCTTTAAACTTCCAAAAAATTTAAAAAACAAAACAGCAGTCATCAATGTCGATTGCGAATCGCAATGTTTTAAATATGCTGTCCTCTCCATTCTCCACTATAATGACATCAATGCGAATCGAAATCGCACATATAGCTATAGGCAGTGGGAGAATGAATTAAACTTCGATGACTGTAATAGTGACGATATGAAAATTAAAGATATAGAAAAATTTGAAAAATTGAACAACATTAAAATAGTTCTCCATGTTTGGGAAAAAGGATTGAAGGGTGTGCGCTACAACTCGCGTTCGAGTTGTTATGAACGTACAGTAAACCTGTTATTAGTAAAACAGGATGATAGTGAGGAATGGCACTACTGCGGTATTCCCAAAATCTCTCGCTTATACCACCACTTAGAAAACTCTAGTAGAGAGTTATATTACTGCGACAGATGTATTCGCCACTTTAGGAGGAAAACTAAATTTGAAACTCATTATGAGTGGGGTAAGCGAGGTAAACTGCAAATGGAACGCATGCCCAAAGATAAGGAGTTTTCATATAGAGAGAATGGCGATGAACTAAGTCCTCTTCGTGTCATCTATGCTGACATCGAATGCTATATCGATGATAACATCCATCGACCAGCAGCCATTTCCTGCTATGAAGTATGGCATGATCACTTTAGGAGTAGGCAAAATAAAATGCGCGTCTGGCAAGGTGAGGATTGTATTTACCAATTCCTACAATTCCTCGAACAGGCTGTAAAATTTCAACAAAAGTATGATGGTGAACTCTATCGCAGATCATTGCATATGACAGCAGATGATCAAGCAAAATTTGATAGTTGCAACGTTTGCCCCAAATGTAGGAAAACATTTGACGATGATAAGATTAAGAAAGTGCGCGACCATGATCACATCACTGGTAAATTTAGAAACGCACTCTGTTCAAAATGTAATTTTTCGCTGAGGATGAAGCGGCGTACATTACCCGTCATTTTCCATAATTTCAAGGGCTACGACAGCCATATGATAATAAAAGGAGGTTTAGGTCAAATGAAAGAGTGGAAGCTTGATGTAATAGCGCAAACGAGAGAGAAGTTTATGGCCATGACAGCAAAAGTGCCTGTCGATAAAACTAAAGAAAATAAGACGGTCTATTTTGATATAAAATTTTTAGATTCCTACCAATTTATGACTGCATCACTGGCCTCTCTCGTGCAAAATCTAAAGTCTCTTCCACTAACACAAAATCTTAAGAAACAATATCCAAATCTAACCGATGAAGTCATCACACGGAAAGGAGTCTTTCCATATGCATATTTTGATGCAATTAGTAAACTCGGCGAGACTTCTCTTCCGCCCATAGATAAATTTAAAAATGATTTGACCGGCGCAGAATGTAAGACCGAAGATTATGATCATGCACAAGATGCATGGATAAAATTTGACTGCCATACATTTGGTGAATATATGATTGCCTACCTTAAGTTAGATGTATTTTTGCTGGCTGATGTATTTCAGGAGTTTCGACGAGTGGCATTAGAAGAAGATAAGTTAGATCCCGTCCACTTTGTCAGTCTGCCAGCCATGTCATTTAAGTCGGCTTTTAAAATGACTGGTGAGACCATTCATCTCTTACAAGATCCAGAGATGTATAATTTATTTGAGCGAGGAATTCGCGGTGGTCTCACATTTGTAAATAAACATAGGTTAAAATCAAAATTAGTAGGCAATGAGCAGACTCATCTGAAGTATTATGACCAAAATAATTTGTATGGTAGTTCATTATCCAAACCGCTACCTCACTCTGAGTTTAGCTGGTTAGATGATAGTGAAATTCAACATTTCTCCAACCCTTCCAACATACTAGCAATTCCAGATGAAGGTGATTGGGGATATTATTTTGAGATAGATCTAATCTATCCAAATAATATTAAACATAAAACCGTGGATTTTCCACTCGCACCCGAATCAGGTGAAGTGACCAAAGATATGTTTTCCGACTTTATGAAACAATTTCATAAAGATTTAGAATCATGCGGTCAACCCGACTATAAGCCTTGCCGCAAACTTTTACTCACCCAGTATGATAAAGAAAACTATCTAGTCCACTTTAGCATCTTAAAATTTTATTTAGAAATGGGTATGATTTTAAAAAGAGTTCACCGCATTATTAAATTTAGACAGAAAGCCTTCCTCAAACCATATATTGATAGCAACAGCCAGAAACGTGCACTAGCCCAAAATAATTTTGAAAAAGATTTTTATAAATATAAGAACAACAGTCTATTTGGTAAGACGATGGAGGATGTTAGAAAGCGCGTAAACTACAAACTAGTTAATGATGATCAAAAGTATCACAAATTGGTCTCATCACCTCTATTCATCGATAGAGACATTATCGATGAGGACCTTATAGGTGTTAAAATGATAAAATCTGAAGTTGAGTTGTGCAAACCCAGCTATATTGGTCAAGCTGTACTAGATTACTCTAAGCTTGAAATGTACCAACTCTTTTATAAAATACTAAAACCATGTCCTCTCGTAAAAGAGGTTCGTTTGTTGGGTGGTGATACAGATAGTTTCTTCTTAGGTATTACCACTCAAAAAGATTTAAATTTCAATGAAGTAGGAAAATCTTTAGAAAGATATTTTGATACATCAAATTATCCTACTGATCACCCACTCTACTCCATCAAAAATAAGGCAAAACTTGGCTGCTTTAAGGATGAGACAGCAGGGAAGGAGATAGCTGAAATGATTCTCCTCCGTCCAAAAATGTACAGTATGAAATTAAAGGATAGCGACGATAGCATTAAGCGCGCTAAAGGCATATCAAAATCCATTGTGCAAAATATGAAACATAAGAATTTCAGGAAAGCCTATAGAAATAAAAATATAACGTTTGTCAATATGACAATCTTTAAATCTAAGTCGCATGAGATCAAAACTCATACTTTTAGGAAACGGGCGCTTTCAGCATGGGAGGATAAGAGGTGCTGGCTAGAACACAACATATCTCTTCCACATGGACATCCTGACACAAACATACCACCACCCAAAAGAATTAAACTCACATTACCACATTCAGGAGACGTCTTAGCATAATCATCCTTAACTTAGTATTTTCATGTTGATTTCTGTAGATAAACATTGTTGTTTTATGTATCGCATGAGATTGTTTTTTCCTTGTGAATATGTGTCCACATCTGTACATTCCCCATGTGATGACTTTTCCACTGAAAGACATTTTTCCTATCCCTGTATATTTCCACCCTTCACGAAGTAAAAAGACTTTTTGTATATAGCAATGTTTATTGAAGTGCGCTCATGTATATATTTCAGTGGATGTTGTATAAAGTCTATTGCTTCACATTCATGTACATATTTCAATAAATGTTGTATAAAGACTTCACTTTGTTTTCCGAAACACTAAAGTTACGAGGGATTTAGTATCTTTCACGTGGATGCACTCTTGTAAACCATTGGTAATTTTGATAGCAATAGAGGGTATAGTTTGTTTGATGACGGGATGATAGAAAATAGATTCAAACATCTTCTCGACTATTCCATATGAAGCGTCTTTATCATGAATGAAATCGCGTAAAATGTATTCTTTTTTCTCACCAACAGAAATAGGTAGAATCAAATCACTTTGAATGTAAAGGTGCTGTTCATGTTTATCAAGTGTCATTGGTGTTTCTATACCAATCGTATGCGCAGCAGCAAACACAGTTTGTAGCATTGAAAAACCAAAGAGTTTTTTCAAATTTTTACTCAATTGACATTGAATGTCATCACCCAGTCTCAGAACAACGCGTTGATTTTCAATTGAAAACGAAATGTGGTGTGTCTTTACATCATATTTACTTTTCATCACATGCTTCAACTTCTGTTGTATATAAGGATTTACTACATGAATGAAGCTTTCAACTGTATGATATAGACGCGGCATTATATTGATAGCAACTTTAGATTCTTCATAAGACTGGTAAATTTTCTTGATGCGATCGCCATAGATGTCCACCCACCATTCATCATTAACTGAATCAGCTTTAGTGTGATATTCATTAGAACCATACACCACACCGCTTCCAATAATAGGTGTATAATGTCTTACAAAATGACGCAAGGTTGGAGAGAAATAAACTGTAAGTTTGTCATTATATTTCTGAATAACCAACTTATTTTTGTCCGCCATAATTTTTTCTCCATACTTCTTACCCACAGTCTCATTCCATCGTTTTACTAACTCAATAAGTGATAAAGGTTGAACACCACGCTTTTTCAAAATGATGCGTTCTTCGCATTCTACAACATCTTCATCAAATATTTTAAATCTATAATGAAATTTGTTGATTCGATTTGAATAAACTTTTTTAACATTTGCAGTAGCAATTGATGTTAGATGTAGTCCATGACCAAAACCAAGATGTGGATAGAATTCACTATCCAACCTCAGCGTAAGACCTTTAGTAAAAGAATGAAAGCGGAGGAACTGTCTCCCACTCCAATGATAGATAGTAAACTCATAAGCTTTCTGATTTTTATTCTTCATGATGGAAGTATTACCACTGTTGAATGCCTTAATAATTTTCTCATTCCCAAATGGTTCATAAGAATCTGATTTTATCTGAATCCATTCATAGTTCCACTTTCCATCTGATGTTAAATTGTATGGGAACTGAAATGCATTATTCATCGTTATTCCATCATGGGTGCGAGGAGTCAATATCATTTCTTCCAAATCATTCACATTCTGAATATTGCTATCATAGCAAATACTAGAAACGCCAACCTCCCATTCTCCTTCTAAATGCAGTGGCCGATTTAATTCTACTCGATAGTCTGATGGTTTATTTTTGGGAAATTTATTCATAGAAGCATTACTGGGCAAGTAGATTAGAAACGAGTCCTTATTTTCACTTTCCATATTATTCACATTGGAAAAATATATTAGCATACGTTTGCATTAACTCTTCATTCGGAAATGGAGTGTGATACTTGTCACAGCATCTTTATGAAAAGGAATCAACGCACCAGCATCGTCATAAATGGCAATATCAATTTGTGGGATGTAGTTTGATTTCAGTTTTGTATAATGCACTTTCTTGAAAGTATGCTCAGATAAAATACTGCAGCTTTTTGGCTGGTATGGTATCATTGCTAGCAATGGAGCTTCAACATCTCCCACACGTACATCTTCACCAATATTGGAATATATCTGAAAATAGTTAATACGACGCGATAGCGACATGTCTGCGCTAGCTTTGGTTACAGTACCACTTTTAAAGATATTTTGATCAAAACCCAAAATGTCCATTAGAGTTTTATCCATAATTAGTTCAATACCTTTTCCACTTATAGTGAGAGACAAAGTACCTTCTTTTTCAGAAAATGAAATATGTTGGTCATTAATCACTTCATTTAAATAGTCTACAACCAATTTAACCGAAGTAATAATGCGAGGCATCAACACTCTTGTTTCATGCAAGATACCACCTAAAGGCTCTACACACTTTCTGTATAAAGATACGGTCCATTCTGTATCAAATTGATTTGACCTTTCACATGGTAAATGTTGCATATCAGATTTTCCATGAACAGCTGCAGAACGATGTCGTAAGAACTGATGAAAATCTTTTGAACAAACTAATACTAGATCATCATCATCATTTAATTTGCTTATTGCAATATGATTAGATGATTTAATATAAGTCAATGTTGCCACTTGTTTGCCATCAACTCGAAGGAGATAATTAAATTTCTTCAATAATGTTTCAGGAGTCATGTTTGTCTTTCTTGGCTTAATCACAATCTTCTTCACCAACGTCTTCTCATTTCTTGGAATAAGATCTACATAATAAGCTTCCTCTCGATATATTAACTGTTTCTGACCACTTATGTGGTAATTAACGTTAAAATTATCATAGCTTGTTAAGGCGCTAGCGAGGTAGCCTAAATCATTTCTTAAACTTGGACTTAAACCAACAATCCAATCTTTCTCAACTACATGATGTACATAATTATAATCATCATTGTGCGGAGTAAATTGGACAATATGTTTACACGCTTTATTCAAGAAATCATATATAAACTTTTTACATGATAAGAGATCTTTCTTTGGCCACTGTGGAATGTATACTCGGCACCCCTTTTCACATTGGTAAGCAGCTGTACGCCTCATATTAATAGTCATCACCTCATGATCAAAAGTATAGACACAGTTGCTATAAACAAGTTGAGTGACACCCACTTCCCAATTTCCATTTAGCTGTTGTGCATGATCAATGGGAGTAGAAAAGAGTGCGGCTCGATTACTAGTAAATCTCTTTGTAGCCGCATTGCTAAGCAAAATTTGATAAAACGACATTTTTATATTGCTAATCTGCAACTTTGCATAACATCATGAAGACTTGGATTTTGGACTCTCTACAATATATCAGAGTTGATCGTGATGGAAACGTACATTTCAAAAATTCTCATGGTCATACATCAAGAGGAATTACATTAACATGGCGACAATTTGTCAACCTCAATGATATCATGAGGGATTTGGAATATTTTGAAACATTAAGATTCATCTCCTTGGGTGATCAAGTTTGGCTTCAACATTACAGAAATGAAATTCAAATCTACCATTCTCATTCCGCAAACTGTTTCTCATTTCGCAAATACAATTGGGAGAAGTATAGAAGATATATACATCGCTCCATCATGACATTTATTCGTCGTGAGTTCATCGCCCTACTATGCAAATCTTAATCAGACATGACTACCACACATCATGAGTTGGAAATTAGATTCCCTACAACGTATTGAAACGGATCATGATCGAAACGTCTATTTCAAAGATTCAACTGGAAATGTGAGAAGAGAGTTTGCTTTATCTTATCGTCATTTTCAATCTCTACATCATATCATGAAGGACTTGAAATACTTCTATATGAAAAGACATTCACGTATTGGAAATCGCATCTGGCTGCGCGTCAACAATCGGCGAATTCAACTCTATCATTCCCAACTTCATACTAACTTCACATTTCATCAAGGTAGTTGGGAAAAGTATAAAAGGAAGGTACATCGCTCAATTTACTCATTCTTTCATCATGAAGCGCCATCGCTACACCATCGTCAACATTCTCCGTCGCTTCAGACTCTACACCAAAATCGATCTCACAACATTACACCAACAGCTTCCAAACAGCAAGTATTACCCGGGCCGTCCTCAAATGTTAGTGGTGAAGATGAACAATTCACGGAATCTTCAACTCTTCCCAAATGGGACTGTACAGATTCTCGGCGCCCTTTCTCATTCATCGGCGCAGTCAATGAGCTTAGAGCTACAAAGACTACTACGTCGGATATGGAAGAGGGAGAGGTGTGTGATGTCGAATCTGACTGTGGACAATATGGTGATCTCTACTCAATTGAGTGACAGTGTATCATTTTTGAAGATTCGTACCAGCAGTTACAGTTTGTGTTATGAACCCGAACTTTTTCCTGCAGCTCTCATTAGTTGTTGGTTACCTGTGCATGTGGCAATCTTTCATAATAGTAAAGTGATCATTACTGGACTAAAATCTCATGTACAAGCAAATATGATCCTAGACTATCTCATTGAGTATGTACGTACCCAGCGGATTGTAAAATAAAAAACAATTTTTCCAACATGATGTTTTTATTTCAAATCATGATAGAACTTACAAATCATTTTTTCATTAGAGGATGGATTACATGAAAAGTTTTGAATAACAGATGCAAATCGAGATACATGTAAACGTCTTAAGATGAAGTACAGTACAAAAGCACCACACGTTGATGAAAGTGGATGTTGTAGTATGCGTTCATTTCGCTGATATTGACGCGTATGTTTTCTCAACCACTGCTGTGTTGGTATATTTGGAGGTTGAGCAAGAGAGTCAAATAGTTCACCACGTCGGTCTTCTCCAATAAAGATCGCTTTCCAATGCTCACCGCCTAAATTCTGTGAATGAGTGTTTAGCACAATAAAGATGGGATAGTGATTTACTGCAGGTGGTAAGGTATCGAGTGAATAGACATTATCGAAAGCTTTCAACGTCGCTTCGTCTGCATTACGCTGCACTTTAGTCTTAATATCGTCAGCAGTCAACCAACTCATTAACGATTATACTGAAGAATCACGTCACGATACTTTGTAATTTCAATATTTGAATCGAAGACTGCATAAATTAATACATTGATCGTCTCAGGTAGTGTTCTTTTGAACGTCAAATCCAAACGAATATTATGAGGCACGTTCGCTTGACGATAGGGTGCACTAATATCGCTGTCAGCAGTCAAATCAAATGCATAAATAGTATATCCACTCTTAAACTCTTTCATAGTCAGTCCGTTGGTATCATCCGTATTGTAAAAGCCAAAGACATCCATAAAATCAACATAACTGCGCATAAATTCATCCGAAGCAAAATCTGGTTTGTAGGGTGGACCAGGATGACTCACACCATTTACACGTAAAGCAATTTCACTTAATTGATTGTGTTTAAAATTGAAAGGATTCTTCTTTATATTACCATTAAATGCATCATTTTCAACCATTGCCACCATGAGGAGCTTCGGTGCTTCCGATGGAAAGAGGCCATCTTTCATGAAACTCTTTTGATCTTTCGGAATTGTAAAGGTGAGAAGCTTTGTATGCTGAACGGGGTAAATGGCATTTTGGCGGTTAAGGCCTTCAGCATGCCCTCTAATGACACTTGGATTCGGTACTACTCGACGAATGTAAAGTGCAATATCTTCCACATGAATTCTAAAATTGTCAACTTTAGCAAATGCATTCAGCGCAAATTCAGGCTTATTCAATGTCAGCTTGAGTCGCATGCTGGTATTACACAGTAAAAACTTTGACTGTCTAAAGAAGTCTAAATTCAGCGGACCATATAGCTGACATACTCTACTAACTTTAATCATAGCAGATCGCTTTACAAAGCCACTGTTTGTTTCAACATCAAATTTTCCTGCTTCATCTCTATACCATCCCATGGCTTCCATATGACTTTTTTGTGCTGCTGGATGAAACTGCGATACATGATTGAAATATGATTTATAGGGATAATCGCTTTGACCACCTTCCACCTGCTGCTCTCCAATCAGAGAAACATCACGAAGTAATGTAGTCAATGGTAAATTGTTCAGTCCAACTTTATGTGCATCGTCAATAGCAGTTCCATCTGCTTGCTGAATTCTAAACCTCAAATCAAGCATCGCATAACTCAAATCTATGTAGTCATCACTACCACCAGGAATAACAAATTCAATGGGGCCAGCATTCTCAGCTGTTCGAGGATGATAATCTACAATACTTGAACTAAGAATATCTGTCTGTATGGCTTGTTGATCGAACAAACAAAAACCGGAAGTTTTACACTCCATGATTAGAAGTTATAGCAGCGTCGTCGTTTAGCGCCTGATGAATGATTAGAGCCTCTGCGACGTTTGCGTGAATGCCTTTTGACTGAAGATCGCACCTTACCAGCTCCGCGATGTTTCCTCCTTCCTTTTTTCATTCGTTTAGGTGATTTCTTTCCTTGAGTAACACCAGCAATGGTCTGCTTCAATGTTTTTAAACCGCGTTCCTTCCCACGATTCAACAAACTGCTCTTAAAACTTCTACCTCTGGAAAGATCACTAGCAACATCACCAGCAAAACCAACGGCATTACTTAAAACATTTCGTTTTAAAGATCTACCGACATTGGATATGAGAGGTGCTACAACAGATTTCAGTGCGCCAAGTATGCTACCTCCACGTTGGCGGCGAGCGCCGATGTAAATTTGCCCTCCGCCACTTACATAGGAGGGTCGTGAATAAAATGAGGCAGTTGGATTCATAGCTCAAACCCTAAACATTGTTAGTTACAACTTTGCATGAATCACTGTCGATCACTTAGATGAAAGATGTCGGCACGACGCATCCAAGAGTTCATACTTGAAGGATAACCAGTCCATTTAACAAGACACCATTCTTCACCTTGCCGTTTTTTACATCGAATGATTTTCTCTACCAAATATGTTTCACTTTCAGTGACTACCTCAATCTCATCGCGGTAAATGCTACCCTCAATTTCTTCATTATCGTAATCTTTCAACTTGTAGGTGGTCGGAGAGTCTTTTTGATTAATCCTTGATACTGTAAATACCTCCTCTGTCCAATTCGGGAGGTACCCTTTAGCAAAAACACTTTTCACTTTTGAGATACGAACTTTATCACCAATTTTCACATCACTTTTCACATGAGTGCGTTTACGTTGGAATGATTCGCGCACTTTATCTACATTGTCAGCATTTACATCTACTGGTCTGAGTCCAATAGAACGATGGATAGAGTGATTGTAGGCATGGAGTGTATCTTGTAGAACCTTTGTCCAATTTTGTGTCAAGTTGGCAGTAAAATGTCGCCACAAGCGATTTTTTAATGTGCGATTAAAACGTTCAACGAGTGCAGCTTTATAAGCGCTCTTTACACTAAACAACTCAATGTCATGCCTCTCAAATAATCTTGTCACATGCTGATTTTCAAACTCTTTTCCTTGATCACTCTGAATTCTTTTTGGAATGCGACCTCGAAAAATTGTTTGGAATGCTTTTGCTACTCCTTTCCCTTCTTTAGTTTTTAAAGGTTGAGCCCACGCATAACGCGAGAAAATATCAATGACGGTTAAAATAAAATTATTGCCCGAGTTATGTTTTGAAATGGAGGCAACATCACACAAATCTGCTTGCCACTGTTCATCGATGTCATGAACAATATAATGGCGGGTGCGGTACTTCTTTTTTGCTTGTTTGTGGAGTGTATAGGTAGCCTGACCCTTTAACCATCGTTTCACTTGTGATTGTGGAAGACCACTCGCTTTTGATAATTTCTTGATAGATGCAAATCCTGCCGGATGTTTTACATCATAATAGATTGACTTCAAACGTTCAGTCGATGACGGCTGACTCTTTTTCCTCCTTCTCATCTTTTTGTTTTCTTGCCTTTCTACATTTACAACAACAGCAGCATTTAGCTTTAGCGGTTTTGCGATCGTGTTCACATTGCTTAGGTGTTTCATTATGAGAGCTGGCGCAGCAAGTGCAAGTGACAACGACATTCACCTCTGGCGGCTCATTACATGGCAAGCAACACATCTGCTTCATATTAATAGTCTGAGAACATGTATTTCCTAGGAGGAGCTGTTTTACGTTTTCCTTTTACCAGTTTTAGTGGCGATGTAGATCTACGTCGAGTTCTTCCTCTTGTTTGCTTAGTGAGTGTGGGAGGGGATGTAGCAGGTGACGTCTTAAACCAATTTGTTGGCATTTTCATCGCCTGAGGCATTGGAGTAGTAGCCACTGTTGAATCAAGTTCTTTCAATGTCTCATTATTTAAAGCAAATTTTGGTACATTATACTTTTTCAATAGTTTAAGAAAGTATGGCCAACCAGGTGGAACATAGCCCTGACGGCTCTTTCTACGTGTCGCATACTGAATCAAGTCTTCATAACGTGAAGCATCAATCACTTTATTTTCATCTGTAATGATTTCTCCTCTATCATTTACATTGAGATGGGGTTCAATACTGTTGAAAAGAGATATGGCATGTGCGCGAGATGCTAAAGGTGTAGCAGTCGATACAGAGTCACGCATCTTATTCTTCAAGTTTTTCAATTGCTCAACAGTTTCCGATTGTAATAATACAGCACGATGTGGATCTTTGATGTGAACATTTTGCTGATAATCTATTTCATTCCTATACATTTGATTTGCAAGAGGTTGCTTTACTTGCTGCATGGCAGTCAATTGTACATATTCATCCTGAGGAATAACAATCATGCGAGAATAAGAACTCATAGTTTGTAGATAATCATGGGAGTTTTCAAAATATCACTTCGAAATCTAAATTCTTCCGGACACTCTTGCGTAAAGTCAATAAGTAACCGTATGGTTTTTCAGTAGCTGCTTGAAAAATTTCAATTAAGGCTTTTGATCCTCTGGGTGCAACTTGTCGCGCTAAAATTTCAAATTGACTTTTATCTCGCGGATTCTTGAAAATAGCATAATAGTGTGTATTCAGGTTTCGTGTACGAGCTTCTTTTCCATCAGGAAACAAATTTTGTGTGATATAGATGATAAAGCACCTTTTATGGTGTGCTGCGCGAGTGAACATATCTGTAACATCTTTTGAATTCTTACTTTCTTTTAATAAATCATCCAATACAACAACATCATTAGAATGAAGTTTATCCACTGGAATAATTCCTTCATGTCGAATAAAGTTGCGACTTTGCAATTCCTGAAACAGCGACGGTTGATAAATACCATAACACCAAATCACTCGATTGATAGGTTCCTTAAACAACTCCCTTCTTTTATCCAATAAATTCAGCGTGAAAACAGTTTTACCTGCATGAGATGGACCTGATACAGTCAGAACTTTATCACATTGAAGTCTGAAATCCATTTTATTACTTTGAGATTCAACATTTGCATTATTAACGCTTAGAGCCAAAGATATTACCCAATAGGTTGCCCACGGCAGGAGCTATCATTGGAAGTATTGCTGAAAGGAAACCGCCCTTTTGTGTTAGAGTTTTCCTCTTTCTTCGAAGGGCGACTTTAGGATTGGAGATGAAACGCAATTTCGTAGCATATCGCTTAAGTAACTTTCGTTGTTTTGGCGCTAATTTCTTCGTCCTCAACTTCCTCACATGAGAAATAATTTCACAAATGAATTTATCGTTAGCATGTCGTATAGCATTGTATCGCTGATTTGCTTTCATTCGTCGGAGAGCTTGAATGGCTGAAGAAAACTTTTGACTTTTACGTTTCGTCATTTTACGTTTCGCCATTTTCCGTGTTAGTCTTTGCTAAAACCTATCTTTACCACATTTGCATAGGTACTAACTATTGCGACATAAGTGACACTCGAAATGAGCAATATCACAGTGGTTACATTGGTAAAAATTGAATGCAATTACGTATGAAACAGCGTTGACAAAAAGCATGCTTACATCTCTTGAAGATGCGCTTTTCATTTCCATCCTTTCGCTTACATACATCGCAACACATAGTTTCACCGTTACTGATGTCTATAGCAAGTCTTTTTGAAGATATGAATTTGCTAGCCTTTTCTAAATAATAGACGCATGTACAGAAGGAATATACTTCGAGAGTGAGCAGACATAGCTCGAAAACCAGTTGTGCTACAATCAAGTACCACTGCATTTTCAATTTTTCTTTATGGAAAGTTGAATGTGAATATCTGAAATCGCTTCAATCACTAGACTGCTACCATGATGGTTAAATGCGTTAAGACGTTCAGCAATTTTTATCATATGTCTTTTAAAAAATTCTTGGGGGTGATCTACCACTTCCATTGTGTAAGAAGCAAAATGGAAAGAGCGACTTTCCACCTCTTCCTTTCCAAAATGACTAAACTTAATTTTCGCAACTAATCGCGCCATGATAATGCTATCAGAGAATGTATTCATTAATTCTAGAAATAGAGTGCTAGCATCATCGACCACTGCTTCGATGTCGGTCTCATCTTTATGAAATTTTATCACATAATCTTGAACAGCTCCTTTTAAACTTTGCCTATGAAAACGTAATGTTCCGCAGTCGTTTGAGAAAGACATGATCGCCCTTTATCTAACCCATCCATTGCATGAAAACAACAACTCTTCTCATAGTAACATTTATTGAATAACGGTAACAAGCATGCATTATAAATCAATGGTTTGAAAGAGATAAAATAGATACAGCTGATAACTATCATACAGCGAGCAATGATAACCATACAGGACTTTGGCAGTGTTGAGGTAAGGAGGAAAGAAGCATTGGTTATGAACGTAGCTACTACAACGAACAGACAAAATAGGAACACACAAATCCTTAAAACGTTTCGTGACTTCATGATAATGTTGATTCACTCTACTATCCCAAGGCGGGAGCAAAATATCATCAATGATTAGATTGGGAAATACTTTCCTCTCCTTACCAGGATTATTACAAAAGATGCGTATAACATTGAAAGCAGCTAACCATCGTTTAAAGTCAATAAGAAGAGCACTTTCACAAGAAAAGCCATAGTCTTGCAAATATTTCAGATTAAGTCCATGAATGTGTTTTCTCGCCCATTGATCAACATTGGGATCGCAGTTGGCATGTTGATGATAGACACTAACAATCTGATATGTCCAATTGTTCATAGCAATAGCACTGAGCTCCTGTACAGGTTCACCCTCACAATCCATAAAAATGATGATAGAAGCCTAAAACGGAAATTTACACATCTAAGGAAACGTTCTATAACATATTACAAAATGAAGAATTACATCGATGCTTTTCACGACAAAATACACAAATGATATGATGGCAACGAAGAAGTAAAATGTATCTAATAAGACCACGTCTACGACACTCAAAGCACATAAGCGAATTGTCATAGGGTAGAGTTAGGAAAGGACTAGCAATTCTCCTTCTTTGATTTGCGTTTTGATGTAGCATTCTTCTCCGACTTGCGCTTCGTACCACTGCTGTTAAGGATTTGATCAATTATGTCGTCCACGTTGGGTGGTTTCGGAATATATAGGATGGATTCCATATGCATGGAGAGAGAGGCTATTTTATTATCCTTGTGTCGACCATAATATAGCCCATTCACTTTGAAAAGGATATCCCAAGTACCTTCTCCGAGCTCATCACATCTGATGGGTATTGAATGATCTCCATCCTTCTTATAGTAAGTACACCAATGTGATACCGGTAGGCAAATGTGATTACCATCCCAAATCTTTCTATAGGGAGTATCCTTGTCATCTCTCGCCTTCCACTCTTGAGCAAGAGGAGTAGGAATGTTCATATTTAATGTCACGTACTCCTCAATAATATCAAGTTGGTGGCGAATGTACGGACTCACGGGGATCAGTATGTAGTCCCCATAATGATTGTGCATTATCTTGACATCCGTGGAAGGGAGCATTCCCGTTTGGAGTACTACGCTATGATCATCATAACGCAAGGCTTGTTTAAATTTACGCTGTAGCGGTGTAGGATTATGTACCTTGGATGTTTCTTCCACTGGCCTCAGTTGTAGATGATCTGACCGTAGCGAACCTTGTAACGTTTGACCGCCATTTTGTCCTACTAGTGCAGCAGATGGAGTAGATGCCTGAAAATGAAAAAGATTGTATTAAGTTTACGTTCAAGGGAGGAGAGGGAGGGAAGTAGCGACTTACCATTTTAGTTGGATAATAGAACAGGGAACTAGAGAGAGAGAGAAAATGTGCGTCCGTCACTCGTGTGATTCAACGATGGAATGATTCTCACTGTGGAAGGCTCGCTATTTATAAAGAAATGCTTGATTCTCATTGGATGATGATCCTCATTGGACAATAACATCAAGCTGATTCCAAATCTGGCCTCCATTTTCCCATCCGATGCTTCGTTTTGAAGCTACAGCCCAAAACGTCCCAAATTCTAACTCTGTCGTTTTTCGCCAATGTTCCAAAATCTTGTAACCGCTCTAACTTGTGAACGAAGACAGATAGGAACAAGCCGATTCTTTCACTGAATTTGTCTCACTCTTAGCTTTCAAACGAGCTATTGCACGACAAAATCCGTCCACTACAAGCCAAAATCGAAGCAAGCTGTCCAGAGGGGGGGGGACGTCAGTGAAATTTCAAAATTTGATGAAAAATGTTTTGGTGACGGTCCCAGGTCGAAATTCCACACTTTGGAAAATTTTCAAAATTTTACCCATACAAAGTCACTCTGACACTTAGGATTTTTTCAGGTAAGCGAGCTCCGACCTAAAATCTTGTAACCGCTCTAACTTTTGAACGAAGACAGATAGGAACAAGCCGATTCTTTCACTGAATTTGTCTCACTCTTAGCTTTCAAACGAGCTATCGCACGACAAAATCCGTCCACTGGAAGCCAAAATCGAAGCAAGCTGTCCAGAGGGGGGGGAGGTCAGTGAAATTTGATGAAAAATGTTTTGGTGACGGTCCCAGGTCGAAATTCCACACTTTGGAAAATTTTCAAAATTTTACCCATACAAAGTCACTCTGACACTTAGGATTTTTTCAGGTAAGCGAGCTCCGACCTAAAATCTTGTAACCGCTCTAACTTTTGAACGAAGACAGATAGGAACAAGCCGATTCTTTCACTGAATTTGTCTCACTCTTAGCTTTCAAACGAGCTATCGCACGACAAAATCCGTCCACTGGAAGCCAAAATCGAAGCAAGCTGTCCAGAGGGGGGGGGACGTCAGCCGAAAATTTTTTCTCTCCGATTGACTTGAAACTCACCATAGCGATGCAGAATTTCACGCTGAATCCGAATCTGACCTCCGTTTTCTCATCCGATGCTTCGTTTTGACGCTACACACCAAAACGTCCCAAATTCTAACTCTGTCGTTTTTCGAAAAATGTTGAAAATTTTTTCTCACCGATTGCCTTGAAACTCACCCTACCGATGCAGAATTTCACGCTGAATACGAATCCGACCTCCGTTTTCTCATCCGACCACTCCTTCCACTCGAAACAACCCATTTTACAACCCAACATTCAGCAGATTGCACCAAAAACATCACACACTATAGCCTCAAGACTAATCCTGGCGGTCGCCCAAGTCCACCACGACCGACACTCTATCGTTCCAGAGGGGGGGGGGCTCAGACCCGAAGCACCACGGCGGCCGACCACGACACTCTGCCGTTCCAGAGGGGGGGGGACGTCAGCGATGGCGGCCATCTTGCGCTATCTGGTGTTTGTCACTTCCTTACTACTAACCTTGAAGCAAAATACTGCGCTAGCTCTCGGATAGGATGCTGCTTTATCCGTGATGCGTCGGGCAACTCTGGTATCCCGATTATCAAATCTCAAGTACAGACGGATTTCACAAAATCACTGACGAGACATGGCTCTGTTGAAGATACTGCGTCCATGATCATTACTCCACATTTGCTGTATCGGTTCGTGCTTGGCTCTGTAGACACCAGCTAATATAAGTACACCAATGAACACGTAAATTTCCTCTGAGTCAACGTCTTTCCAAGCGGCGTTTCTGCGATGACCTTCTTGATTGCTAAACGTAACGATCTTATTCACGACTTCCACAGTAAAAAAAACTTTGAAAGCATGAGCGACGCTTTCACCTCCAGAGATGGCCTGCCGAGTAGGTCCTTTGGCTTCACGAAGAACGTTGTGACGTCGAGGTTGTCCACCACTGCTGCTCACAGAATTACGATTCCAGACCTCTTGACCATTCTTCGACACCATTTGTCCGGAACGCCCCACATTGACGCTGTGAACACTCGAATTGGCCTGTTCTTCGTCGGCGGAGATGTGCGATTCAGATGATGCGGTGCCGTCATCCGGCTCGGACTCATCAGACGTCAAATGAACGTCATCGTGAGTTTCAAACAGTAACTGATTTGCCAAGTGCAGAATGTCGAGTCGATCGTGTAGAAATGCGAACGTTGTCTGTGCAGTCACTATAGCTGAGGCTGGGGATTTTAGGAGCGTCATGTGATTGGATGCGATGTGATTCGATGCCTTCTCACATGACACAATTATGCATGCAGAGCGATAACTGTATACGTGTGGCTGATGCAAGAATGGGACAGAACCATCGCGATGAAAGCCATCTCTCTCGCTACATATTCAACAGTGATGGAAATATTGACAATCACATGTGGCAGAATACAACTGTAATCATAAATTATTTGTTCATTTGTGATTTTATGATGCGTGAACTACACATTCAGTGAATTTTATTCGATCTATAAATTATCATGTACTATTGGCTTTACCTGATATCACAAAAAGAGCACAAAGCATGCAAAATTTGTCAAAATAGAGCTGGGGGCCTCTGAGGCCCCCACTGGTACTTAACGCTACAAAAAATCTAGAGCCATATAGCACCTAAACTAGTGCGCATGGAGACTTAAAAATTCACATACATGTTCTAGACATGATAATTGAAGTTCTCAGGAAATCTGATTAAACTTGTTCAAAAAATGGATAATCAGGAATAAAAATAAAAGTCGCTGGGGGCCTCAGAGGCCCCCATGGACGTTAAAGGGTTAAACAATTATGGCAATTAACACAGCCATTCAAAGTGAATTTAGACTCGTCAGACCGGATAATATTGTCAGAGAAATTGACGTCTTCGTCCATCTTTCGAAGGATCACATCGCACGTTTCGAGGCGTCGGTCGAAGTCATCATCGAACAACTCATTGAGTAAGCGTGGAATATAATGATTGACCTTCAAATTATAGAGCAGTCTGTGGATGGTGGAACGGCTAATTCCAGTAATCGACAAAATTCGACGAGTTGATACTGGATTCTCTTCATTCTGCTGTTGAAGAATCGTGTCTTCATTTTTCAGCGAGCATCCATGGATAGTTTCTAGCAATAATATGAGGTATAAATTCACTCACTAATTCATAAACATCAAGCTAATCAACGTACTTCTGATCATTAAAGTGAATCAATTCTTTGAGTTCTATCAGGGAAATAATGTGAGATAAATATGCTCCAATTTTTGCGCTATAGGCTCATTCGAAGATTTGGCCGAGAGGCAGGTCTTACAAAGTAATTATGTTGATTATGGTCATCTGAATGGGATGCTGAAGATTTTGAAAACCTACATGTAGGCCATGCTAGGTAAATTCTGTGGCAGACTTAACACGGTTGAGGTAGCGTTTTGGAGGTGACACTTCTAAGCAATTCAGTCGCTCTCGTAAAAATTCAGCGAATTGGTCTAGGTATCCTTTTGCAACATGCCTATTACAAGTAAAAGACAGGAAAACCGATCTTGCAATAATGTCGTTGCGTCTGGATATAACATGAGGTACAATTGAAAGTAGGACAAGACAGTAGACAACTGTCCAGAAAACACGATGACAGGTACTAATGTTAATGGTTAAAAAAATGGTCTCGAATAAAAAATAATGAAAAATTCTTGACTCTTTCCAACTACAAAATTGAAATCCTATTTCATGTTGTTATTCATTTTCATATTATTATCGTTTTATGGCACATTTCACAGATATTTCATGTCATGATCGTTTTTTCACCCGCATCGTTATTAACATAAGTTATCTTTTGAAGGTCTAGTTTGGAAATTGATCATTCAAGATTAGCTTTCAAGTTCAGCTGAGTGCTGAAGTATTCTCGTGTTATATCTAAACAAAAATATTCATCTTTGAATTTCCAAATCATGTATCACGCTTAAATAATCGGCAATATATGATTGTTTATTGCACGTTAATGAAGAACCACAATCAATGTCATTGAAATTCTCGCTTCCATTTCAGCTCACTTTTCACACCCCAGGCGGTGGAGCCCCTCTACGGACGTCGTCAGGACGTCTGAAGGCAGAACTTCCTGGAGATCAGGATATTCGATATCACACTGGAAATCGAGGCCGTGATCTTACAGAGAGCTTTCGCTATAAAAAGGACCAAGACACCATCAGGCGATATCGTGCAGATCTAGGTATGCATTTCCATTTTTTAGATTCATTTTCCAGGCACAAACAGAATATTTATTTGTCAAGTAAATACTTCAAGGTTTTAAATTTGCATTATTTTTAGAGACTAATCGGAGAAACGTTCGACGGAAAATAATCAATCCAGCTGATTTTGCAGTCTTATAAAATGCTAATTTCGTCATTATTCCATTGAAAGATTATTCATTCAGATTATAAAGTCATTTTGTATTAGAATAAGTATCGATCTTTCATCATCGCACGTATTGCATTTTTATCAAAAGATATAACAATTAACCAATGTCAGAAGGTATGACTGCATTATTGAAAATCTTCACCAATAAAACGGGCCTAGTCACGCAAAAATGATGTTGTAAGCAAAATAATGCATAAAATTCAAAATGCATGTAGGCTTACATAAACAATAAAATTTCAATGTTTGACATGTTCTGCATTCTTCTTTGTCATCGAAGTTAGTGTCACAAAATATGATTTGCACTATAAGTAGGAAACTATGTCAAGGGAGCAAATTTGATGTTCGAATACGCTTGATCCGTATTTATAATGTGTTTTCTATGATTCTTTGTATGGAGTGATCGGATCTGTCAGAAGTAGTGAGCTATCACCCATTGAGGAGGATTGAATTTCAAAACATCATCGAATCGAGACAGCAAATTCGCTCTCAGACCAGCCAAATACGTTATGTAACAGTGAATTACTTCATTGGATAGTTTAACTTCTAAGATGTGGAAAGAACTTGAAATTCTTTCTTCCTTACAGCGCTTTCCAAAGATCGAGTTTTGCGACTAACACTTTGATTTTATTTTTGAAGTCAGTTGCCGATTAAATTCTGATCAAATAATCGTCTCATTCATAACACTGACATTTGTTTTGACCGCACTTATCAAGTGCACTTGGAAGAGCTTGAGGCACATTTTCGAAAGCCTGATGCCCACTTTGAGAGCCACTGTGATAAACGATTAGAATGTACTCCAGCAGCTGTTATAAGTAGAGGTGTAGTGTGATGAAAGATAGGATACTAAATAGAGAAGCGATATCCATCAAGACATCTCGACATATGAACGTGATCTCCGCTGACGCAGCGCCTAATGGATCACAAAGTCCTCATCTTAACCAATTCAATAATCTTCTTAACTTCAATTCCGATCGTGTTTTATAAGAAAAACAGTCTGTGCAATGACTGCAAGAATCGTCGTTGCGGTCAGCATTAAGATCACAACTATTGTCACATGTCATGTGTGTGAATAATAAGTACGCTTTTCAACACTCTGCTTGACGTTGGGCTGTCAACAATCATAGTCCCGCCGCCAGAACGAGTTTCTGCAGGGACTGAGGCCGAAAGTGAGACTTTCACAGAATGATGTACACCCTACGCCTACTACGAATCGGCACGTCTGCCGAGTTCTAGTGAGTTTCTCTTCTTGTCAGACAAGATCAAAGAAAACCACATGTAAATCCAATGGGACGCAGATTGCAGTTTTTGGTTAAATGAAACTGTGAATGTTTTCTCTGATTAAACGAAGCATACTTAGCCCAGAGTCATAATTTTTGACATGGAATGTCTTCAGGTCAATTCCTACGATGTGCATGTGGTTTTATCATGCATCTAATCGGCAATGTATGTGAGAATGTGGTTGAAAGTGGATAAAGTTGCTCAAAATGTCTGTGTTTGCCGACATTAAGAGGCTCGCCAAATCTAAATGTGGTTTGTTTTATAGACAGGAGTGCATGAACATGATAGGAAATGACTTGAAGACATTCCATGCCAAAAATTATGACTCTGGGCTTGCTACTTTTCGTTGAATCAGAGAAAACATACAAAATTTCATTTTAGCCAAAAACTGCAATCTGCGTCCCATTGGATTTACGTGTGTTTTTCTTTGATTCTGTCTGACAAGAAAAGGAACTCACTAGAACTCGGCAGACGTGACGATTCGTAGTAGGCATAGGGTGTACATCATTACGTGAAAGTCTCACTTTCGGCCTCGTTCCCTGCAGAAACTCGCTCTGACTGTCAACTATCATGGCTTGTCATCTGATATTTCTAATATTGTTCTTTGAAAGAATATGATCACAATCAATTTGATGTAATTTTGTTGTCTAACTTAATGTTGACTTTTAACTCCATGGGTCATAAATGAATCCTTCCGGCATTATAGATATAGGCATGTTCTTCTATTGTAGTGTTAAAATTACTACTATTCTGGCATTTTGAGAACTATTTTGATTTATAAATCAACAGCACTCCAATTCAAAGTAGATTTCATGGATGAAAAAAAACAAAGTGACGTTGAATATTTCTAAAATGTGAAGATAAATCAGAATCAATATAGCATTGAAGCAAGTATCTGATGTTTTACGTCGACAAAAGGCTTCCCCGATCGTTCTCAGCGACCAATAATTCTGAGACGACACATTGATGGAATTGTGGAAAATGTTCACTATAATCAATTGATTCTGCTGCGACTGGCAGAATAATATAACAAATAATATTCTTTATCTTTATAATGATACGATATCCCAGAGTTCATCGGAAGCGGAATTTTTGTGAACAACTTTTTATAACAATAGATAAATACCCTAACCTTTCTTTTTAGACGCGCCGACAACCCCGTCTTTTCTACTGGGTCGGTATAAATAATGCTTGAAGTGCTAAAAAACGTAGACATCCTTCCGTAAATAGTTGTAGCAATTTTTTAGACTCTGAACCAAATATTTCATCACATTTTTGTAAGGCACCATTCTTTAATGGGCATATGCAATCCAAATATCATTATCAAGTGTGACTCATGCTTTCTCTATAGTTAAACTAAACAAATTACGTTTGAAATTGCATGTATGTTATTGCGTTAGCCAAGACCATGAAGATCACAAGGACATTCAAGCAAATGGCTTTTTCATTTTGAGGCTATTTATTTCATAGATAAGCCTACATGATAGTTCAGTAGGAAGGCCCATGAGCTCCAAATCTGCTATTTTAACTTTTACAACCTCATTTTCTTGATCAACAATTTTTCTGGCTAAGATGTGAGCCTATTTGTTGTGGTTGTTCAAATCATCAATTTGCTTTTCGGAGAGCGCTTCGAATTTTGATGTGTTGAAAATGTGCTTCAACGCAGTCGATGTATTCTTCAGTTATTAAAATGCTTTCTCGAAAAGATGTGTCGAACATAGCCAGATATTACATGGAAAGCAACCTATTCATGGTTTATTTCGCTCTGTATGTAAAAGTGTGCTTTGAAAGCGTGACTGAGATTCTTCTGTCTATCTGTCTACAAAAAAGAATATACGTATTGTCATTGTGTTTATAATAGCTCCAAAACGTAATACTTCAGAAATAAGATTGCTGCTGTCTGCTCGAGCATTAAAGGTCGCAACTTGACGTGTGCATATGTAATGATGCATGTATGTGTATGTAATGAAGCTGAAGTCATGCTATCAAATAGACTTTAAGACTTTTATTTATTAAGACTTTGTCAATATCGCTGACTTTTAGGTAGTGCATCCCCATTAGTCTTCGTCTGCATCACATCTTCCTGTGTTCGTGCATCAGTATTTTTGCGACATATAATTCATAACTATTCTCCGTACTTTCTTAAATTTCAGATAATATTCAAAGAGAACGAGCGGCAATTGACGAAAGGCAAAGGTTGCATGACATGAGGGCCGATCTCCAATCTGTAAGTGCTGTGAAATTGTCGAAGTGATGTTGAAACATTCGATATGCTGCAAAAGATGACTCCAGATAAATACTCCAAAAGATGAGAATCGAATTTCATTGAAATATACACGTAGTATCCCACATTACTTCGGGCTGTTGCAAATCGCTAAAAAGAATTAACCTGCAGTTGGTTGTATAATGTACATGTATGACCAGATAATTTATCCGGCCTCATTATGCCAAATATAAAATCAGATGGGCTTCTTTGTAGAATGAAACAAACTCTATAGAGACTGCTTCAATTGACGCTATGCAATCCTTGTATGTTTGTATTCTTGATGAACCTTTGAATATTCTTACCTGCCAGCTTCTAATGACCTTCTCTTTTCGTTCAAGCTACAAAGTGACATCTATGGACGACCAGGAGGTGGTGCGCCCAACCGTGCAGCTGCCTACGGATCTATGAATTCGGCTAAAGTAAGTTGTTCAATAATTCAGAAAGCATGAATAGGTAGCAGGCTGATATTTGCCATCCTTATACTATAAATATGCAAATTTCAATAATAAGCATTACTGGGATGCAAAATGAAGTACCGTATAATGACAAGTTCAATGCTTATTCAATTGAGAATCGTTACTTCTGACGATTGGCAGCGATCATTAAGCACCCGTAGGCATTCCTCATTTTTTAAGTCGTCTTCTTGTCATGCTACATTCATATGATAGGTGATCTCTTCGTATATAAGAGATGGCTGATGGCGGGAGGACCATAATGAATCAATAATGCGAAAAATATTTGTTTTCTCTCCCGAGTAATTTTAATGCCAGCAGGTTAAATAAATACGAATAAAAGATATATACAGTCGACGCTTCGGGTCCATACCCTTTCTCAAGGCAAGGCAGCAATATATACAGCAATATTGCTGTATGCTATAATATCCTTCAATATTAACTTTCAAAGTGAGCTAGACGTTTTCAATATTTCCTTGGAATATACATTCACATTCGAAATCGTATTTCGCAAAACTTTTAATTTGTATTTCTTTATTTTAGACCAATGAAAAAGTAGATTAAAAACATAAAAGAAGTTTTTAGAAGACTTAAAAGCTTAATAGAAAATAAGTCATTCATTGAACTTTCATTGACACAAATTTAGTATTCCCACTGTTTTGAAATCGATATAAGCATAGTTATTCATCTTTTCCATTGGTTGCATCAGGTTATTGATTCAAAAGAAAAAGTCCGAATGCTTTCGATCTGAGCACATTAATATGACCAAAATATATTAAAGTTCTGAAAAAAATTGAATGTACTCGTACTAAAACTAACACAAGTGTGAGGGAAGACATCTTTCTACATCAATCAACAAGGCCGAATCGGTGAAATGTATTTTGAATCGTGTTATTAGTTTTTTTGCCTCGAAAGACTAAGCAGCAATCATTTATGAAAATTTGTTGTTATAACAACGATATCAGCGTCTTTCTTTCCACATCACCTGTAGTGCAATATACGAGCAATGCATCAAACGAACACTCAGATGACACTTATCCTCCTTGTGATTAATACATTATCATGTTTATAGACTCTCTAGTAGAAAGATCACGATCTCTTGACGGACGATTTTTATATTTTGAACATAATTAAAAAAAGCCTTTCTGTTTTTCTTACGGCGTGTATTGCCCAAATTTTGCCTACTCAGGCCACTTCAGGGGAAGAATGGGGTTAACCTAACTCCCTTCTACCTCTTATGCGGCCTGAGTAGGCGGAAAATTTGGGCAATACACACCATAAGAAATACAGCCAGGTTTTTCTTAATTAATAATCATACAACAACATGCTGTTCACGCGGAACTACAAAATTTTATGTAATATTTTGAACATTTTTCTGATCAATCATAACTCGAACTAAGGAATGAGTTAAATAACATTATGACTTAATGAAAAAAAATGACTTTTTACATAAAGTCATAGTATTTTGAACATTTTCTAGAAAAAGCGATAACGGATCCGAATGCTTATTCTTTGAGGCGGAGAATGTGACCTCTCGAATCGCGGATAATGCTTTAATGTGTGACACGATTGAAAATTCAATTTCGATTTCGAAGACACTAGTAAGGTGAATTCTCGAGCTAAAATTTCCTTTAATTTCGATTATAGAATCAAGTTGAAAAGAGAACTGTGTTTCTTTTCGGCATTCATGTCCCCTCAATTTCGAAGAGCGATTTCGATTTCAATAAGTAATTTCTTCATATTGAATTTCGATTGCGATCTCAAAAATTATTTGTTTTGTACTTTTTTGCATTGCGATATAGATTCCTAGATAATGAAAAACGTACAATATAACGTCTTGATTTGAGTGATTAGCTTGATCATCATCCCTTGAAAGCATGGTGATAGTTTCATGTGTCGTTTGGAAGATCGAGGAACAAAGAAGTTAAACCACACCATCCACTCACTAGAATGCACTGTGTATGCTTGTGAAGTCTGCTTTGTCAGACATGAGGTTGATCCTTGATGGATATTTTATAATGGTATTGTGAAAAAAGTGTTGATAATCTCTCCCTGAAAATTATTCCAGTGTACAAGTATGTTAAAAACTCCGTGGCACAGTGGTTTAGTGCTTGGCCTAGCGATCTTTCGGTCCAGAGGTCGAACACCGTAAGTGTCATTGGAAGTCGTCATGAAGGGCATCCGGATTAAAAGATCACAAGTAGTAATAAAAGGTCCAGAATAAACACAGCGCGCCCCCCCCCCTCCCCCCCCTCTGGAACGACAGAGTCTGTCGTGGTGTGCCGGCCAGGTGGGTCAAAAAAAAAAAAAAAAACAAAAAAAAAAAATATAAAAAAAAAAAAAAAAAACTATAAATAAAAAAATAAAGAAATCAAAAAAAAAATTAAAAATATATTACAAAAACACAACAAACCAAAAAAATAAAAAAAAAATAATAAAACAATCAAAAAAAAAAAAAAAAAAAAACAAATAAAAAAAAAAAAAATAAAAAAAAAGAAAACAAACAAAAAAAAAAAAAACAAAAAAACAAAAAAAAAAAACACAAAAAAAAAAAAAATAAAACCCAAACAACAAAAAAAAAATAAAAAAAAAAAAAAAAAAAAACCAAAAAAAGAAAAAAAACACAAAACAAAACAATAAAAAAAAAAAAAAAAAAACAGCAACACCCTAAAATCCCCAAAAAAAAACAACAAACAAAAAATCAACAAAAAAAAAAAAAAAAAACACCAATAACAAAACCAAAATAAACCAACAAAAAAAAAACAAAAAACACCCAAAACAAACAAATAAAAAAAAAAAACACAAAAAAACAAACAAAAAAAAAAAAACAAAAACAAACAAAAAAAACACACAAAACAACAAAAAAACAAAAAAACAAAAAACAAAAACAAAACAACGACACAAAAAAACAAACCATAAAACAAACAAAAACAACAAAATAAAAAAAAAACAACAAAAAAAAAAAACAATAAACAAAAACAAAAACAACAAAACAAAACAAAAAACAAAAACAAAACAAAAAACCAAACAAAACAAAAAACAAAACAAAAAAAAAACACAAAAAAAAAACAAAAAAAAAAAACAAAACAAAAAAAACCAAAAAAACAAAAAACACAAAAACAACAAAAACAAACAACCATAACAACAACACCAAAAACAACAACAAAAAACAAAACGACAAAACACACAAAATCCCACCAAGAAATCAAAAACAACATGTTCGCTGACTCCCCCCCCCCTCTGCAACGACAGAGTGTGAGACTCGAGTGAGTTGGTCCGACCGCCTGGTGGACTTGGGCGACCGTCTAGGTTGACGTGGGCGACCGTCTAGGTTGACGTGGGCGACCGTCTAGGTTGACATGGGCGACCGCCTAGGTTGTCTTGGATGGTGAAACGGTGGCCAGATTCGGATTCAGCGTCAAATTCTGCATCTGTGATGTGATTTCCAGCTCAATCGGCGAGAAAAACTGTTTCTTCAAAATTTTGGCAGAGTTAAAATGTGGGACGTTTTGGTGTGTAGGGCCCAAACGAAGCCTCGGATGAGAAAACGGAGGCCAGATTCGGATTCAGCGTGAAATTCTGCATCTGTATGGTGAATTTGAAAGCAATCGGAGAGAAAAAATTTTCGCTGACGTCCCCCCCCCCTCTGGACAGCTTGCTTCGATTTTGGCTTCCAGTGGACGGATTTTGTCGTGCGATAGCTCGTTTGAAAGCTAAGAGTGAGACAAATTCAGTGAAAGAATCGGCTTGTTCCTATCTGTCTTCGTTTAGATGTGAGACGCCATTTAAGATTTTGGGACATTGGTGAAAAACGACAGAGTTAGAATTTGGGACGTTTTGGGCTCTAGCTTCAAAACGAAGCATCGGATTGGAAAACGGATTTCAGATTTGGAATCAGCGTGAAATTCTTTATCTGTATGGTGAGTTTCAAGTCAATCGGAGAGAAAAAATTTTCAACATTTTTCGAAAAAACGACAGAGTTAGAATTTGGGACGTTTTGGTGTGTAGCGCCCAAACGAAGCATCGGATGAGAAAACTGAGGGTAGATTCGGATTCAGCGTGAAATTCTGCATCGATTTGGTGAGTTTCAAGTCAATCGGAGAGAAAAAATTTTCACTGACGTCCCCCCCCCCTCTGGACAGCTTGCTTCGATTTTGGCTTCCAGTGGACGGATTTTGTCGTGCGATAGCTCGTTTGAAAGCTAAGAGTGAGACAAATTCAGTGAAAGAATCGGCTTGTTCCTATCTGTCTTCGTTTAGATGTGAGACGCCATTTAAGATTTTGGGACATTGGTGAAAAACGACAGAGTTAGAATTTGGGACGTTTTGGGCTGTAGCTTCAAAACGAAGCATCGGATTGGAAAACGGATTTCAGATTTGGAATCAGCGTGAAATTCTTTATCTGTATGGTGAGTTTCAAGTCAATCGGAGAGAAAAAATTTTCAACATTTTTCGAAAAAACGACAGAGTTAGAATTTTTGCGATGGCTGCCTACTGTAGAGCCAAAACGAAGCATCGGATGGGAAAACGGAGGCCAGATTCGGATTCAGCGTCAAATTCTACATGGAAATGGTGTATTTCCAGCTCAATCGGAGCACTAGAACCGGAGATAGACGGGATTTTTAGTGTTTGGATGATGGGTATTACGTCATCAGCTGATCGCCACACACTATATAAGCTGGGAACCGACGGAGACTTGTCATTTAGAGGAGAACGATTGTCAGAGGTAGGTCGTCTCTCTGAGCTCCGATGATAGCTTCGGACATTCCAAATTCCAAGTTTCTGTAAGAAACCGACTTAGAAAATTTCATTGCTGATATCAGCTAAGGCGTCAGACTTAGAGGTTCGCCAGGAGATGGCCTTCGTCTCCAGGCCATAAAAGACTCCAAAACTTTAAAGGCTCGTAACTTTGCTTCTACAAGTCCGTTTGACTTGATTCAAAAAAGGTTCGGTCGCTATTGACCTGCCCTAAGTGATGGACTACTTATAAAATTTCATAAGTAGTGCTAAAAAGTTGAAAATTTTAAATTCACTAGTTTTGGAGGTTTTCTGGGGTTTTCGACCCTGCTGAAGTCAATGAAAGCATTTTTAATGATGTCTGAGCCAGTCTTCTCATGGTATAAGCGGCTTTTCACTGAAAGCGAGCAAGACACGGAGAGTTTTGCTGTAATATTCCACTGACAGGGTGTTCCTTCGGGACGGCGGACGATGCCGTAGTGATAAGTGTGGCAAGGGAATGTGTCATATTTAAGACCGTAACCGCTGGGACAACTCATGTCTCATGTTGGGCATTTGACACAGCTCTCAACGTAGCACTTTGAACGCCAATCGGTTGAGTCTTAGCTATCTTGTCATGGTGGCCTCTAAACATCTCCATTGCAAAACGCTGGTGAATCAAGCTCTCTACGGCTTGCTATCAAGCTGATCAAAGCAATAACTTGGGATGTTTCCTCAAGGTTTTCAAGTATGCTGAGTTCAAATCTGCTATCAGATTTCAAATTTAACTAAGACTAAGGCAGCTTTGAGGGGTTAGATCCCAGCTACTGTTCACTACCTTTGACTCGGCGTTCCTGTTACCACTTCGGGCAGTGACAATGATGTCTTCAGCTGTAAAGAGCGGGTATCGGGGAAGATCTCTCACTTCCCTAGTGATCA
>CAJQUW010009515.1:0-10562 GCA_907163375.1 Prostheceraeus crozeri
GCCGCTTTCTCAATGCAAAAATCTTTAACTTGACAAATCAGTATATACTAAAATTCGAAAAGCATGATCCAGTGCGTACGACATTTCGAGCCGGCTAAAATTCGGCAATCGAAAATTCGCAGTATCTACGCATATCTTCATATTGTGTCGCGGCACATTTCTAGCTGGATCAGCCTAGGCACTTGCTGTTCTCCATTCACGATGCTTCTCATGATCAGTTAAATCTCAACCGAATGGGCTGAAGATCACCTATGTTACGAAAGAACTAAAATTCCAATGCGAATGTAAAACCTTATGCAAGACTCCCCCGATATGTGTAATGCCGATCTAAATGATAGAAAATAAAAATCGCCAGACTTGCGGGTCCAACCCTTTGCAAGGCAGAACACTGAATAATGTTGTTCATCCAAGAATATAAAATCATCTGTTACACTGTACAATCACTCCTGCGGTGTTCGGTCGCCTGTTCATAGCTGAGGCTTGTGCAAGGTTGATCTGGTCGCGGATTCCACCAAAATTCGTGTTCACCGAATCATTCAGACATCTCAAATATTCAACGCTAAAATCTTCTATCTACGGACGTCACAAAGTCGGTGTGGATCGACAAAGCACTCCGACACGATGATTTGTGTGGGGTGGTTGGAATACGAGTGTAGTGTTCATTATACCTTACATAAAAAAGGCACGTGAAAGGTTTGGCCTATGTACTTCAGCTTTTCATTTATTACACGGTGAATTGATAAACCACGCAGGTCTTTTGCACAGTTAAATTTCTCTGTAGCGGTTACATACTTTACAATTAATCCATGTTTTTTTATTGTTGATTTGGTTGTTTCAAGACATTGCGCAACTTTTTTGTTGACCATGCAATCTTACATAACGCGCAACATTCAATTTATGTTTACGAATGAAGTAATTGAGGTTTCTTAACTAAACTATCACTTATGTAGGGGTAACTTTAAGAACGCACTGTGTCGGTATTGTCTTTGTATATTTTTCCTAGTTGGTCTCTTGCCATGACTAAAATCCGGGTTCAACTATATCCGTTAGCATTAAGTGTATTTAGGCATTTTGCCTTTTTCCGACTGAGTCACCTTATCTTTACTGAGTTTTCACTACATCTCTTCATGGACGCTCAAAATACTTTGTTTGATACGAAATTTGATTTTAACACTACTAGGTAGCCAACTGTCCTTCTTTAATGTATTTTCCGGGGCTAGCCTCTTTAGTGTACTTTTGGATACCATCAATCTTTTTATTCTCGATCTATCCAAATTGTTATATCTAAAAAGGTTTGAGTTTTCCTGTCTTTCCAGGACTTCAAAGAGTAAATTTTACGTTGATCGTCCATTGCGTAAAAAAAGTGGTTCTTAATAAATTCGAAATCATTAATATTCTTTTCTAAAGTCCGATGATCGAGTCATCTATATACCGTTTATAAACCAGCATTTGTTTAGATTCGAGTTTTGATTTTATCAATGCATGGGCTGTGGTGGCCCTCAGCTACAAATGCATAAATATGATCGACAGTGGTGGAGCGTAATGAGACCCCATGGGACAACCTTTTATTTGGAGGTAGACTTTATTATTGTGTTCTATTTCATAGTTGTAAGAAACAAACTTCATCATGGTAAGAAATTGTTGGAAAAATTATTTTTCCCGTTGAGACCGATTGCTTCCGTAGTTAACACACCGACAAATAAAATAGATTGGTTCTGTGGGAAAATATTGAACCAATTAGTTTCTTTCGTACCCGCTCATCTATCAAGGTTCGTTTGGAGGGGAGCTGATGAATGAATTGCAAAGCATTACCTAATTGATAAAATTAATGATAATCAGGTTTTTGTTAATTTTCATTAGATGTTGTCTAATCTATATCCTGAGTGTTCCCAATTGACACCTGCTTTTGCGAAAGTATTTAGGAATTTTCTCAAGCTCATTGGTCAAAAAATAGACAGTTTAGGTATCAGCGTTGAACAATTTCTTGACCATGATGAAGTTTGTTTCTTAGCAACTATGAAATAGAACACAATAATAAAGTGCTACCTCCAAATAAAAGTTTGCCCATGGGGTCTCATTACGCTCCACCACTGGTCGAATCATATTTATGCATTGTGTAGAAAGAAAAGCAATGACATTGATAAAATCAAAACTGAATCTAAACAATGCTGTTTATAAACGTATATAGATGACTCGATCATCGGACCTTTAGAAAAGAATAGTAATGATTTCGAATTTTATTAAGAACACTATTTAACGCAATGGACGATTAACGAAAAATTTACCTCTTGAAGTCCCCTGAAAGAAGAAAACTCAACGTTTTAGATCGAACAATTTGGATAGAGAATAAAAAGATTATGTATCAAAATTCACTAAAGAGCTAGCCTCAGGAAATACATTAAAGAAGGACAGGTTGGCTAACCTAGTAGTGTAAAATCAAATTTCGTAAAACAAAAGTATTTTGAGCGTCCATAGAGAGATGTAGTGAAACACTCAGTAAAGATAAGGTGGACCTCAGTCCGGAAAAGCAATGCCTAAATACACTTAAGGCTAACGGATATAGAGAAAAGGATTTGGGGTGTCATGGCAAAGAGACCAACTAGGAAAAAGAACAAAGACAATACCGGACCAAGTGCGTTTTTAAAGGTACCCTACATAAGTGATAGTTAATATAGTAAGAAAAAAGCTCAATTACTTAATTCGTAAACATAAATTGAATGTTGCGGTTTGTAAGTTGCGGTAACAAATAAGTGCGCAATGTCTTGAAACACCCAAATCAACAATAAATAAAACATGAATAATTGTAAAGTAGTAACCAGCAAACCAGAGAAAGTTAACTGTGAAAAGACCTGCGTGGGTTTATCACTTCACGTGTAATAAATGTAATGCTAAGTACATAGGAAAAACTTCTCGTCCTTTTTATGTAAGGTATAATGAACACTACAATAGTATTAAAAACAAAAATAGTGTAAGTGCTTTGTCAGATCACACCAGAATTTGTGACGTCAGTAGCCAAGAGAGATTTTCGCGTTGAATATTTGAGATGGTCTGAATGGATTTCGGTTTGAAACAAGTTTGGTGGAATCGCGACTGATCAACTTGCACAAGCCCAAGCATGAACAGGCGGTACACGAACACTTGAGCTGTTCTGCTACAGTGAGTGTAAAAGTGCATAAGTCATTCATTATTAAGTGTTCTGCCATTGACAAAGGGTCTGGACCCGAAACGTCTGGCGATTTTTATTTTCTATTCATTTTACTCGGCATTAAACATATCGGGAGAGTATTGAAATTGGTTTTACATTCGCATTGAATTATGGTCCTCCCGCCCTCTGCCATATCATAAGAACAAAAATGACAAATAAACTGATAAACTACAAAACGAACATTGCAATTAATATAATTAGGTAGTTTACTACAAAGAAAACAATTATCGTGTTTAATATTCCTATCCTTACTTCGAAATAAATGACATAATTTTTTGTTGCTTATATTTACGAATCTAATGTTAAGTTTATGTTTGCGAATGAGATAATTAATTTTACGAGAACAACTATCACTGATGAAATCGATATCTAAAACAACTTTATTTTCATTACTAGCTTTTGATTTAAGCGAGCGTTTATTGATAACGAAATTTCTATCTGAAAAACCATTACGCTTGAGACGAGATTTAGTTTTGGCTTTAGCTTCGACGCTAAGAGAGTTGGAGCTACTTTTCTTATCGATGCTGTCAAAAGTGTTGACAATGAAGTTCCTCTTTACATGATTGGGGAACCAACTATCTTTAGTAAGAGGTGCACCAATGATATATAACCAATGATTTGGCATTGGTTTCAACCTGTACGCTTATCTGCCGTGTTTTGGGTGTCCCTTTTTCTGCCCCCGTGACCACACCCACCAACGCCGACCCGGCAGACGTCCAGTTCCTAGAGTGGAGAAGTATGCTGAACATCACTATATGAATGAAAATTGGTACCCATTTCAGCAAAGCTGGGCCGTCAGGGCTCCCCACTATTGGTGCGAGATCCAGCCGAATATGTTATCATACAAATACTACTATCAAATCTTGGTGTGATGAAAATGAAATTAGTGTCAGACAATAACACATTTGCAAAGGAATCAAAGAGGAATTATATTTACCTGCCAAAAACATTCAATAAGACAACAATATATTATCAAAAATTCTGCGTTATAAAAAAGATAGAAAAATATTGAAGAGACCAGATTCAAGCGATGCATGAATGATAAGTGAGAGCATTGTCTTCTCACTAGCATGATGCCGAGCGCAGCAAGCCATTCCTTCGCCCAACTATCTTCTTTTATTATTTCCGACGTATATTTCTTTACTTTCAATGTACATGTATATGAAAATGCCTTCAGTAAAGTTCAATTGTTTAATATTAGTTATTGTTTTTATTATTGTTTAATATATTTTCAATTACTTTAATGCCTTCAAGCACAACCGATCAATTTCATACTCACAATTCATCTAAGATTCATGTTAATTAACACATAACGACATAGACCACAATGTACGAATCATTCCACTTAAAGATTATAAAGCTTTCTGATAGTAGTTGAGAATTGCAACCGCAATGTCTGTGGTTTTACGTATATTACGTAGGATCATCCTCCGTTGTTAGGCTAATACTCACTCGCCTAGCGCCTAAAAACTAGTTAACATCGGAATTTCAAATTAACCACCCCCAGAAATTGCGGTTGCCATAATAACTACAGCATTATTGGTTGAAATTCTATGCGACGCCCGAAACAGTGATTCTAGAATGAGTACTGATTTTTGATTAAAACACAGATTATCAAGTGCGTATGATTAAATTCCTTTCCTGCATGTTGTGACGAGTCGGTCACTTTCGCGAAGCTATATTTCAAGATTGAAGATCGCTGTTCTTTGCGCGCTAAGATAATCATATTGTCATGAAATAAAAGCAAATATATGCGATTATCTGTACCAAATAAATCCAAATTCCTGTTTTTTTTTGGAAGGCACCAAAAGTGGTTAATTCGCCTCCCAATGAAATAAGAACAAAATCTTCATATTCTTTTAATTTTTATTGCTCACGCGATCCAAACTCACTTCCAAATATCAGCACAGAGAAAGCATTGTCGTCATAGATATCAAAAGCATGGTATGGTTCCCTCAGATATGAATTTTCAACATAATATGTAGACCGCAAAGCTACAATCGTGCATCACATTTTGAATACAACGGACCGTCTGCTATCTATGTATACAAAATGCAGCAATGTCATGTAAAGTTGCATCGAAAGGAATCATGTGTAGCCTAAGTCGTCCACTCCAGCACCTCCAAATAATCTACACACACTCCCCATACGCGTGCATGAATCCACTAGAGTGTGTTGCATGGATAAACAGTTTAAATATCAATTCAAAGATTCGGCATGATTTGTTCAGGGGACGTTTTTTTATGTCACATTAAATGCTCAATACGAATCAAAACAGACTCAATTCTCTCCCGATATATCTAATCCCAAGTGAAGTAAAGGTAAAATATAACGCCGGACGTTTTTTTTTTCGGGTCAAGACCTTTGTCAAGGCAGAACATTGACATTGCCATTGACAAAGGGCACGTCTGGACGCCTATAGTACTTTAATTTCAATTTACGGAATTTGGCATTAAACATATCGGGAAAGAATTGAGTCTGTGTTGTATTCGTATTGAATTAAGGGCCTCACGCCCGTCGGCCATACCACATGTAAATGAAAGTAGAGAGTTATACAAAATAAGGGATTTTTTAAAAGTGCCGTGGGGTGGTTTTATCCGCAGCGAACCAAATCCTGACATTGGTCTGCAACATAGCGTTTTTTCATCAAACCGCATTGATAAAATCAGTCTGAAGGACAAAAAAAGTTAAACCACATTGTTTCAAGGTATCCACAGTCCTCCAAAACTAAAACCTGGAATTTTATAGCCTCGGACACCCTCACTTTTCGTGAAAAACGTTGTAAAAAATATTGAAGTTTATAGCCCAATCGATGTTAGATATTACATTTTACAATAATACTAAAATACAACGGTATCCAAACCCCACCGTTTGGCCAATGTTTATTTGTACATCAATGAAATTGGTAATTTTTATTATTTTTAATGGAAAACAGTTCTGTAAACACAATTCTGTACATGATATACATTTCTTTTTATCACATGAATGTGGAGTATAGACTTGCTGCGAAAAGTTTGATTAAGTATCCATCTGCAAGAATCAAAATTCGAAAAACAAAGTTTTTAGTCGGATCATGCAGAACAAATGAAGATTTAAGAAAGCTATTGAATTTGAGCAGTAACGACGGTCTTTCATCTCTTGTACCAGGCTAATGATAAATATCCGCATAGTTCTGTGGCCACCTCAAGTTATACGGATCAACGGAAGGGACCTTCGCATAATTACTGAAATTTCGAGTAACGCCGAAGGTTCACGTACAGCTAATGCATGTCAATGCCATTTCAGCTGAGAAACACCAAACTATCACCCTCCACATTTTTCTTTCAGGCTAACGCGAGGCTCAGAGAAGAGAGTGAAGGAACTTAATGGACAAAATGAAAGAGCGAACAATGAAATCAGGCGATAATATCAAAGTATTTATCACTATCCACAATCGAACATACAATTTCTATACGGCATTTCTGTGCTTTTAGCAGAGCTGAGGAAAAAGGAAACGCCTTCACATTCGTCCGCTGATAGGAATAGACTATTTTAAAGTTCCAGGCATTCATTTTTCCGCTAAATTTGTAAATATTCTTATCAATGTTCTGTAATGTCATTTTTGAATAAAACTTAACTCCGACATGATGCTTGTTCTGCAATAAATGAAATACTGGACTCTTCCTCATGTGCGTCCTTAATGGTAATACGAAGCAAAATTAATTGATTACTGATCACAACTGTTGATGGATTTCTTTCTCGATCATTCTCTCCGAGACTCCTGTAATATTATTGGGCGATTTTAAACACGTAAATTGCTCACAATTTTGAATCACGTTTGGATAAAAAACGTAATTTTTGCCCCTACAAGACTGATTCGTGTAGATTTAATTCTCGTTCCTAAAATTTCATTGATCATTTACGTCAAACCCTCGACACTTCCCTCCATTCGGACAAGGCGACCACAATGTAATCCCCTGCAATCCAATAGAGCCCCTAACAAACCAATCAACTTCATTAAAGTAGTTTGAATGTCCGCGAAATCTAACCTGAAGCAGTCTTCTCACTTTCTTTCCGTGTGGACTGATTTGCGTATTTTCAAAACGCGTCTAAGACATCATGTGAAAAGTTTTATGAATATATAAATCGAGTCCATCGAGTAGCTCCCTACAGAAACATGGATCAGAAAGACAGTGATAACCGTGGAATACACATTGTAATAAAATCCTTATAAACACAGCGTACAGAGAAAAAACTGGACCCTATTAAACATTATAAAGAAAAGTGCAAAAGATGAAGATCTATTTTGGCAAAAAGGCACTGAGCAATTCCTATCTTGACAACACTCATCTGGGATGTTCACAAAATTGTCACTTCTCAAACTGGATTATCGAAGGAGTTGTTGCAGCAGTGTAACCAAACAGGAACATCATGACATCATTGAGTCAGTGATCTTAAATCTCGCTTCTGAATTTATTATGGATCCTATTGACACTTCAACTCTCTCCCTAAAACTTGACTGTACCTTCCATTTTGTGGAATTCAAGTAAAAAGGCTTCTACAAGGTTAGTCCCTAAGTCTGGTCCTGCTCCGATCGAATTCCCTCAAAGTTTTCCAAATTCTCAACTGTGATCCACGAACCTCCTGACTATGATTTTCAATATGTCACACTCGAAGCTGCAGACGTTGCCCGACTTTTGGAAACGAGCAGACGTGATCGTTCCAAAGAACAACCCCCACGTAAGGACAAACATCAGGCCAATTTACTTCTGCCCGATCCCTGAACGAATTTTTCTAAAAACTTCTTTCCTGAAGCAATGGGTCATATTTTCATGAACAAATAATCCCCGCAATATGTTTCAGGAAGAAAAGTTATCCACGACGTGTGCCCTATTGACTGGTGGAAACTTTATTTATGAAGTCTTTTTTCAGATCTAATGTAATTGGGTGTCACATTCTTTCCATGGACCTGGATGAAGGAGATTTGATAAATTATCTCATAATATCCTAATACAGAAAATGATGAAATACGGATTCGACAACTTTCTGGAAAGTTATGGCAAACACAGCATGTTTTCAAAAAAAAATGGATCACCCTTAAACATCGCCTTAACTTCAACTTTGTCTAACTCCGCCAAACTTGAACGAATTTCTCTGAAATTTGGAAGATATGTCAGTTGTGCTTACTAATATCAGTGTTGGAAATTTCAAGCATGAATATTGAGTTGTTTTCCTGTTATAGATAAAAAAAGTAGTAGATAATTTGATCTTCATTTAGCAATGTTACACAAAATCATACCTCACTCTTATAAATTTACTATTGTTTCCCTTTTATCGTAATATGTTGTTACTACTAACCAAAACTCAAGCAAAACAAAAATAAAGAAAATCGGTCAATCAGAGCCAGTATAGCACCATTATTCATCAACAATAGTGTAACTGCTACATGTGATTGACTGGACTTCATGTTCCATAGCTTCCTGACTTCGTTTCGGTGGTGTTGGCAGCACTGCTGATTGCTTTCAGCTAGAAATCTATCTCTTGCCGGTTGAAAACAATACAAAGCACAAATGAACAATAACGAGATCGCATTCACAAAAGGCAAAGTGTCAGCCTTGCTAGAACTAGGGTTTTCTTTGCGATCTACAAGCAAGCGACTAAATGTCCCTTACACAAATTACACGTCTGAAGGATAGTGATGGTCGATTGAGATTATGGATAAAATCTGATCAGGAAATTCCGAGACATTTACATCGTCCCCGGGTACAAGGTGGTGCGACTCTACTGATTTGGGCTGGCATTTGGACCAATGGCCGCTCTGAACTTCACATACAGCAAGGAACCATGAATTCTGAACGCTATGTGAATGTTTTACGAATGAACATTGGCCAAATGACAGATCAACTTGGTGATCCATCGACTTGGTTATATATGGATGATAATGCTACGTGTCACAGGAGTACTAGAGTCAACTTATGCAAGTCTCAATTAGGGCTTAGGACATTATCTTGGCCAGCTCGTTCTCCCGATCTGAATCCCATAGAAAATGTATGGAGTATTCTAAAACGTAGCGTTCGTCGTTCACTGCTACCTACAGATGGCGTATCACAACTTACGTCACTGTTAAAAAGAGAGTGGAGAAAGTTTGATCAGTCAAAAATCATCGATATCATCGAATCAATGCGTAGACGAATTGGTAATGTCATTGACAATAAGGGTAGGGCCACAAAATATTAGCTTCTTAAGAATCGTTGCTGTATCATAGCTTATCAGATTATATAAGGACATTTAAATATATAAGGGACATGAAATAACATGAAAAATGCTTTCTGTATCATACTTATGTTTTATTTAGTCAAATTTTAGGATGATCCACTTTTTATGAAACGGACTGTATTTATCCTCCAGGTCACAGAGATTGCGATGGAATTTCCTATACAGCAATGATGTTGATGTTGTCAGTGGAATACCCCAAGGATCATGTATTGGACCATTGGTGTTTGGGTTCTTCACAACGGATTTGCTGCTCCCGGATTGCAGTAATCTCATTATGACGAAATATGCGGACGACTTGCTACTGGTGGGACAAATCAAGAAAGGCGACGACTCTAGCCCAGTTACTCATGGTCTCAAAGTAGTTTCCGATTGGACTGATCGAAATCTTATGCGGATAAGAGAAGACAAGTGCTCTCAGATGTTCGTCTCCCTCTCAAAAGCTCAAGACTGGAGTTCATTTCAAATAGCCAACATCAAGTGTCAGTCTCACATGAAGTTTCTTGGAGTTGAAATGGATCAGAAGCTAAGCTGGGCAGTACACGTCAAGAGCATAACAAAGAGAGCATCATCACGTCTATCAGTTTTGAGGAGACTGAAACCCTTCCTTAATGTTACTGATCTGGCCACCGTATACAATAACTGTATAAGGAGTATACTCGAGTACTCCGCTCCATTATTTGTCGGCATTGGTTCAACTATGGCGAATCAGCTAGAATCTACTCAAAGGAGAGCCCACAGAATTATCTGTGGATCATCAAGCTGCATGTGTGTAAACTTCGTTCCATTACATTATCGTCGGATCATTTTGGCATCAAAGTTATTTACTGAGTTAGTACAGGATGATGATCACCCTTTACATTTCATGGCTCCTGATCTCCATCAATATTCCGGAACTTACCGCATGCCCAAGTGCAAAACAAAAATGAGGAATAATTCTTTCATCGTGACCATGATTCGTATACACAATAGTGGCTTCTGCTAATTTGAGTTTTGTGTTTTTTTTCTCTTGTTTTGATTGTCTTGATACCAAATGAATTTTTGCTTCTGTTAGCCTCACGATTTTTATTATTGAGGTTTTCTCGAAATATACGTCTTTTATTAT
>CAJQUW010009518.1:0-67651 GCA_907163375.1 Prostheceraeus crozeri
TCGCTAAGGTAAGCGTAACTTTTCTATTCGATAAGGGTAGAGAAAATACGCAGTCACTAGCTTGCCCGCGGATAGCGCGTTGACTACTGTATTGAACCTTCTCAATCAAAGTTTCCTGACATGGATGGAAACTGAACACATGGATGGAAATCAAAGTAAACATAGATGTTTGCCTGAATACGCCATACTTGCATACTCTCATTACTACAGAATGAGATGAGACTGGAGGACTTGCGATATAGCAAAATGTTCGTCATAATTATCGTTTATTAAAGTCATTAAAATCAGCATAATATTTCGTATAGAATATCAAATCATTTGCTGAACTTGGTCTGTTGTATTGTGAGGGTATTGTCATGTAGCAGATTCCTCGTAATAAAATCACTTCAAGCTGTTCAGGCAAACATTCCATAGTATACTACTTTGATTCTACCATCCATGTGTTTCAGCTCCAAAAAACGAAAAACGTTTGCTGTAATAAGAGATGGTGACAAATCCGTTCCTATCTGACTAATTATAATTTTATCCGAGAAACACTTGTATATTGAAGTTAATTTGAAAAGAAAATTGAAGGCAAAATTGAAACCAACTGAGTTAACATACACCTGCTCTTTTCAAGGCTGACCCAGGAAGTGACTAAATTATGGTGTAACAACGATTACTATTGAAAATACCATGCAAGAGCCAACTGACACACAAGGATTTTCCTTGAACAGAACCTGATGGAACCAAGAAGTCCTCCCCTCTCAACTGACAACATGATGATAATTTCGATTTTTAATTAATATAACATTGTTTTAAATCAACTGCAGTATTGAATAGGAGAGACAGTCTATTTGTAGTGGTAAGGAAGTAAGGTTATTACAAAAGTGACCGATAGCAAACACTATTACCTGCTTTATTTACCCTCGTAGCTTCTTAAATGCTGACTTGTAGAAGTCCTTTAGTCAAGTAGGAGAACCTAAGGTTAAAATGAGGGCACCTGAACATGAGAAAATCATAAAGATGATACACAGAGCGACTTCCAGAGATTGTCCGAATTTGAATTTTTTGAGACCAAATCCCAAAATTCCCGATAGACCAGTTTTGCTAAAATGATTGCTATCCTGAACTCATACAAACTTGATATGAGAAAACACTGTCAATTCTTCTTTGCAGGGATAAACTTTCTGTTTTCTGAAAAGCAGAGAACAAAAAATTAAATTCTTCAAGATCGATGCATTGGGATGGACGCTTATCCTAAAGCTAAAACAATCGGAAGATTGAATTCTCAACTGAAGATTGCGGAGGTGTTGGATAATCTGCAGTGAACAACCTTCCTCAAGTGAAGGAAAGGTCAGTTTTGGGTCGTTGAAAAACCGAAAAAAAAAGACAATTCGAATGGTTGCAGAGAGTACGAAGTTGATCTGAGATACATAGAACTAGTCGCCGTCATGTGAAGTGCGGAAGGAAATTGACGTCCTGAGGAGATTACCGAAGCGCAAAAGATCCGCACAATTCTTACCCGTTGTCTTCTGCTGCAACCAAAGCCGATAACCGATCAGGACAACTTTCAAAATACGTCAAACGGTGTTTTCAAGCAAATTTTTATGGTAATTAGAGAATGAAGAAACTATACCTGTTACCAATTAATGCGTCCCATATGTGAAAGGTGAGGAACTGTCAATTTGCTCATTGTCGTCCAGTGTGCATAGGTGATGCTGGGCAGCCAAGGTGCAGAGGTTGGTGCAGAACTATCATTCATTGCGTCCATGTGTAAGGTGAGACTGTCATTGCTCATTGCGTCCATGTGAAAGGTGAGACTGTCATTGCTCATTGCGTCCGTGTGCAAGGTGAGACTATCATTGCGTCCATGTGCAAGGTGAGACTGTCATTGCTCATTGCGTCCATGTGCAAGGTGAGACTGTCATTGCTCATTGCGTCCATGTACAAGGTGAGACTGTCATTGCGTCCATGTGCAAGGTGAGACTGTCATTGCGTCCATCATGTGCAAGGTGGACTGTCATTGCGTCCATGTGCAAGGTGAGACTGTCATTGCGTCCATGTTGCAAGGTGAGACTGTCATTGCTCATTGCGTCCATGTGCAAGGTGAGACTGTCATTGCTCATTGCGTCCCATGTACAAGGTGAACTGGTCCATTTGCGTCCATGTGCAAGGTGAGGACTGTCATTGCGTCCATGTGCAAGGTTGAGACTGTCATTGCGTCCATGTGCAAGGTGAGACTGTCATTGCGTCCATGTGCAAGGTGAACTGTCATTGCGTCCATGTGCAAGGTGAGACTGTCATTGCGTCCCATGTGCAAGGGTGGGAGACTGTCATTGCGTCCATGTGCAAGGTGAGACTGTCATTGCGTCCATGTGCAAGGTGAGAATGGTTCATTGCGTCATGTGCAAGGTGAGACTGTCATTGCGTCCATGTGCAAGGTGAGACTTTCATTGCGCTCCATGTGCAAGGTGAGACTGTCATTGCGTCCATGTGCAAGGTGAGACTGTCATTGCGTCCATGTGCGAAGGTGAGACTGTCATTGCGTCCATGTGCAATGTGAGAATATCATTGCGTCCTTGTGCAAGGTGAGACTGTCATTGCGTCCATGTTGCAATAGGTGAGGAACTATCCATTGCGTCCATGTGCAAGGTGAGCCTGTCATTGCGTCCATGTGCAAGGTGAGACCTGTCATTGCGTCCATGTGCAAGGTGAGACTGTCATTGCGTCACATTTGCGCGGCATGGTTAGAGACTGTCATTTGCGATCCATGTGCAAGGTGAGACTTATCATTGGCGTCCCATGTGCACAGGTGATACTGTACATTTGCGTCCCATGTGTCAAGGTGAGACTATCATTGCGTCCATGTGCAGTGTGAAGACTATCAATTGCGTCTATGTGCAAGGTGAGATCTATCATTGCGTCCATGTGCAAGTGAGACTGTCATTGCGTTCCATGTGCAAGGTGAGACTGTCATTGCGTCCATGTGCAAGGTGAGACTATCATTCGCGTCCATGTGCAAGGTGAGACTATCATTGCGTCCCATGTGCAAGGTGGAGATTGTCATTGCGTCCATGTGCAAGGTGAGACTATCATTGCGTCCATGTGCAAGGTGAGACTGTCATTGCGTCCATCGTTGCAAGGGGGAGACTATCATTGCGGTCCATGTGCAAATAGGTGAGACTGTCATTGCTCATTGCGTCCATGTGCAAGGTGAGATTATCATTGCGTCCGTGTGCAAGGTGAGACTGTCATTGCGTCCATGTGCAAGGTGAGACTGTCATTGCGTCCATGTGCAAGGGGAGACTATCATTGCGTCCGTGTGCAAGGTGAGAATGTCATTGCGTCCATGTGCAAGGTGAGGCTGTCATTGCGTCCATGTGCAAGGTGAGACTGTCATTAAAATGATGACTTTTCAATAGCAGCACTACTTCGAATTGAGAATTCTATGATAATCACAGCTAATTCTCTATGATAATCACATCAGGGTTTGCATCATAATAATGTCTTTTCTAATGACTCACGAAGTACTAGTACAATTCGGTGAGTGCATTTGCAGAGAAAAAGCGCGATGCAGTCTGTTGGTCACAGTGGTCAGCAGGAGTTGTCGGGGGAAACACGTCACACAACTTCACAAAGCAATCCGCAGGCCGTTGATTTTCAGGAGGAGAGGCGAACGTGGCGATGATTTTCGATTGCAGCAATGGAAGATATGTACTCAAAGAGCAGAATTGAGAGTGTGTTGACTAAAGATCAAAACGTTAAGCACGGATAGATGTCGAAGATTGAGAATCCAGTAAAATAACTCAATGAATCCAGTTAAATTCGTTGAATCATGCCTGTGTACTCTTTCGATTTTCCCGGAAGTTGGACGATTTTTCGATGTTTTTTTGATTTCATGTCAACATAGGCCTATCTACATTAAAAACCAGAAAGCCAGGCCATACAAAGGTGTGATACTGATCCTAACTGAACTCGTATTTGTTGGTGAATGATCGTTTCCAATGATGCAGCTTGGCTCGTATATGTGCCCCGACTGAGACTTCAACGCAAATAACACTGTAAATTGCCATCCACCCTATGATCGGTATTACGCAGCTCTGATCCCACCCCTGAAATTGCGTTGACTATACCCCACAGCAACGCATCTTGCGAGTGAGTCTTTTCACAAGTTAGGAAAAACAAGACTACGCACCGGGGCTCATCATCCGCCTGCACGTTTAATTCATTGCAGGGATGCGGGGTTGATGCGACTCCGACTCCGGGTTGCAAGCATATATAGCCTAGTTGTTTGAAAAAACTGGTAACCTACAGCATGGTTCATTATAGCATAGTTATGTTTAGTGATCATTGTTGTATCAGTTATCAATCATTTTCGATGAGTCTATCAAATGTCGCTTTAAGTTGGATACATACGACTCGGCTCCTCCCATCTTCTTGATGTGTGCTTCACACGGTTTTTCTCCAGTCTCTACCAGACAGGAAGATACCCCTTTCTTCAAAAAGTATGAGTACACTTTCGATTTCAATATCCGCTTTGGAGGTTTTTTGTAACCCGGAACAATATTTGAAAAACTGGTAACCTACATCATAGATCATTATAGCTGACCTGAACCTATCTTCAGCAATCATTGCTGTATCAATTATCAATTATTGTCGATGATAATTGATCAAATGTCGCTTTCAGTTGGATGCATGCGACTCGGCTCCTCCCATGTTGTTGATGTGTGCTTCACATGGTTTTTCTCCAGTCTCTACCAGGCAGGAAAATCTCCCATCCTTCTCCAAAAATATGAGTACACTTTCGATTTTAATATCCGCTTTAGAGGAGCCATCACATACACGATTAACGTGAGAGTAAGAGGCAATGTTCTCAAACAAACTGGTATTTCATTTTTGTCTCTGATGTGACCTTTGGTGCGCAGGTGTGATCGAGGCTAGGAAGGTTTGTCTTCTCTATTAAATCACCGAGTGAAAAGACAATCATTTTTTCACTATCACGGTTCATTCCCTCAACTATTACAAGCTTTGCATGCAGCAGTGTCTCTGTACTTTTGTTTGACGGAGAAAGGTGACATCAAGACAGTGACAGCTATGCACGAGAATAGATAATTTGTTTGTTTGTATTTTACTTCGGGTCTAGTTATAGGCCGGAGTCCGGAGTCCTATCATTTGATAGGACTCCGACTCCACCAAAAATGATAGGACTCCGACTCCGCATCCCTGATTCATTGTTGGTCCTGAAGGGACGACCTGAACCCTTCAATCCAGGGAAAAAACGGCGATAAAGAAATTAAATGACTGAAATCGTGTTATTCGAAGGAAGTGCAGGAACGCAGTGGCATTGCAATTTGACCATTTTTGCTTTTGATATATTTCGTATTATGCAATTAATCACCTATTTGGTCTTAGAAAATCATATCTCTTATCAGACACACAAGTAATCCACTTCTTGTTTTATTTTTCTATTGTTACGTTTTGTTTTGATTGCATGGTACATTTTTTCGATTATTATGTTTTTATAAGTACACGAATGCGTAACGAGTAGGGAATATCTAATTTGATTGAAATTATAGAAAATTTTGAATTGTACGATTTTCCCGGAAGGATTGTACGATTTTTGAAATTTTGAGGTATACAGGTGTGTTGAAATATGGCATCGTGATGGAAAAAGCGGCGCTGTATGTAATGGCAAGATGCAAAGTAGCTGGCCAAAGGCAGAAAACGGATAAAGTCAAAGCAAAACAAGCAGAACAGCGTGCGCATGAGCCGCAACGGCGCGTCAACTGCACGGCAGCCTGCCAGAGTGGCGAATCATTGATCTATTTAAGTCCAACCGCCGCTTTTCCATTCGTATGGAAGTGATTTGTCTTCTAAATCTGTGAATTGAAGCTGGGACATTCCCATAACGACGTCTAAATGTTTCATAATTTTAATAAACTTATAGTTAATAAGACTTAAAGTTTGCCCTTAAGAGGACAGGTGGTGCGTTCCCACCGGCAGACATTAAACGTTCAAGGCGCGTCAAACTTTTGACTATCCTAGGACTACATTTTAGAGCCGAACTTGACGATTGTGGAGGACCTTCCCACTAGTCCATTTTTCACTAAAACAAGTGTGAAGGCAAAATCCTGTGATATGAAAAATGTGGGGGAGTTTATTAATTTATTTGATTTGTCACAGATTCTTACAGCAATCTAGTGATGGCAAGTGCGAGCTAATGATAAAAAATCCTTGTAATTTTCAAGAGAATTCAGTAAGTAATGGAATATCAGATTTGTTGAAAAAAGATGTTATGAATGTATTTCATCCAAGTGGACTCTACGGTCCGGAATCGGAGTATCATTGCATTCTTTACGACTCCAACTCAAGCGAAAATGGCCGACTCTGAAGATGTTATGAATGTAGAGGATAGCCGTTAACAGGAGTTGACGATTGTTCATTCTGTTGATCAGACCAGAAGGCTGATGATGAAAAGTCTCCTTGCTTTTCGGCGTAATAATTGTAATTATATGTAAAAGAAAAATAAAATTTACAAGGTCCCGACGCGTTTCGCGAATTCTCGCTTTGTCTAGGGACGATCGTGAAGAGGAATGTTGGATGAATGTATTTCATCCAAGTGGACTCTACGGTCCGGAATCGGAGTCGGTTGCATTCTTTACGACTCCAACTCAAGCGAAAATCGCCGACTCTGAATTACTAGTTGTGTCTAGTTTTTTTTAACTGATGGCGCTTGTCATGCCATCATATACTTTCTACAGGAGTTCAGCATTTAGATATTACTGATCAAGAGTAAAATGAGTAACACCTTTTATAGCACGAATTTCATGAAGAATTGTAACACATCGGAAAACACATCGTGAAAGATTTTCGTCCATTCATGAGGAAGTCATTTTATGCTAATTAATGATTCAGTCACACCGATTGAGTATTGATTCACAGCAACTCGACAACTATAAACAAAGCACCTCATTTGATTGAGAATTGTCGAGCTGTTGTGAATGTAGTTAATGACTGCTCGGACAGTCCTAGAAATATTGTAGATTGAACTTCTGATTTTCGCCGATTTGGATGATGAATCTTAAATCTTTATTGATGAAATGTGCTGCTAGATTTAATCCTTGTAATAATTATTTAACGATTTAACTTGTCTTGAAATATATTATCATTGCTTGGGAGGTGATAAAAGACTATAAAACGTGTTATAACTTATAACCAAGTTTTGTTGTATGACAACCCTTCATCTTGTCACTCACTCATCCTTTTTTGCGTCCTTGTGGTCCAGAAGATGCTGGGTTAGACGATTTCCGCTTGATGATGCTCCTCCACTTCTGGCGATCGTGTGTATCAGCTTCTTGAACACCAACACTTTTCAGGTCTTCAGCGATGATATCGCGCCAGGTCTTTCTTTGTCGTCCAACAGCACGCTTGTCAGATACTTCCATGTCCGTAACTTTATTGACCCATTCCGACTCGCTCTTCCTCCGCACATGACCAAACCAGCGCAACCTTTGTCTTCTGATCGAATCCAAGATGTTCTCTAGCCCCATTTCCTGTCGCAGTTCTTCATTCAACCTTCTCTCTGATCTTCTCACTCCGCACATCTAGGGTTGCTACCCGGGATTCCCGGTTCCGGGAAATTATTTTGTCGATACACACAGACACGATAAAGTCAGTCAATATATGTATGTTGTTGAGTGCATTGCCAGTCAGTTTACTATAGATTTTGCAACATACATAAACTTTTATGACAATCCACATGAGTCGTAAAACTGTGATCATAGAAACATATTAACCTTAAGAATATCTTTCGGGTTTATCTATTTCTATGGTCGTGACTGTCACTGACGTTGATTTTTCATATGGATGTCTAATTTACGTTTCTCACGTAGTTTCAAGAAACAGCTTTGACGTCATAGTGGCATTACCAGAGATAAGAGAGAAATAGATTGACAATCACAACTTTAGAAGCGTTACTGCCTGATTGGATTTCCTCCACTCACGGTGAATGCAGAACAATGGAAATTCTCTCACTACGTGCTACAGTGGGCTACTTGATTGGTTGAGGTTGGATTTCCCCCTACCATCGATCATTCATTTTGGTAACGCGCTTGACACTGGACTGCTACTGTGTCTGTCGATCTATTTCTCTCTTATCTCTGGGCATTACTTCCCAACGTCAATATTGAGAGCGTGAGTCATCGCTCATCAGTCAACGCGTGAAGGACTGATCAAGCGACATAAGACACCGTGATCATCGATCGTCGCTTGCCTGTAGGTTGTGTGTATCCTGTGTCAATTGTTTTACCTCCAATATGTCAAATTCATCGCCGGCGTGGAAATATTTTCAGTGAATTTTATCATCTACAGCGAAGTGTCATGAATGTGGTAAAATACTAAATACTGCTGGTGGATCAACAAGCGGTCTGTTATAGCATTTGCGCCTGAAACATAACAAGAATCTGACTATTTCAAATATGACCGACAACTCACATGATTCATCAAGTAATAAGGCAGCTCGAACTGATGGGCTTGGTCCTCCAGCTAAGATTCAAAAAACACTCGGATTTCCACAGAAAAACAAGAGAAGTCTAAAGGAAATTGTCGCTCAACTTGCAGCTGTGGATGGTATATCTGTTAACGCCATAACCCGGAGTGAATTTGTTTCGTGCTTTGGAAAAGGATGGAATGCGGCTACCAACAAGTCATAGTACTGTTATTCAACTGATTGTCGACTTTGCAAATGAGAAGAGGCAAGAATTAAGCCACGAACTGTCCAAGAAAAAAGATCAACACGAACGATTCTCTGTTAGTGCCGATGAATGGACGAGTACGGCAAACAGACGCTATCTCAACGTTAACATACATGGTCAGAACGGTTATAGATCATGCCTCTGTCTTGTGCGCATTATCGGAACATTTACAGTTGAGGCGGTTATCAAATTCTTGATGAGAAAATTGGAAAGTCAGGATAACTACATCAGCAAGGAGCTTTTGACCAGATTGAAAAGTGCGATTTCATGACCGAAGAAATGAAATGCTTTTTTCACTTCTGAAATATTTGCATAATGTAGACTTTTCGCCGAAACCATCGAAATCTGTTATACAGAAATTTGCAGCAAATCTGTTCATCAGACTTAAGAAAGAACCAGGCAAAGAAATAGAATATATTAACGACGAATGTACGGAATCACTTGACATGACAGATCTAGATCGGAGACTAGAACAATCACCAGCACCTTTGAACCTTACTGAAGAACTTCAACAAACAATTGACGTTGAGATGCATGTGTCTGATGCTGCCGAAATCAAATCATTGACGAATGAATTCAAAGTGTACGAACAACAGCGGAAACGCACTGCAAATCTAGACTTTTTGTATAAGGCGTTGTTGTCTGTCAAACCATCATCAGTGGAATCCGAAAGAGTTTTTTCTACATGCGGAAACTTTGCGACGAAGGTAAGATCACGCCTAAATGACAATTCGCTATCAGCATTACTTCAATGAAGTCGATCATGCTTCTTGAATGTATGTTGGACTTTTCTATCATTTTCTATTCAATAGCAATTCAAGATTTCTCCCAAGTGCACAACATACATCCTTTAAAATTTGACAATATAGAAGTTTTAGTATTCATTGTGTTTATTTTTTAAATGCTACTATGGAAGGGAAAGTTAGATAAATAGTCATATGGGATGATTATTTTTGATTTTCGAGTTTCCCGGGAATCAGTTTTTCCGGAAATTTTGGCAACCCTACGCACATCCAACGTATCATGCGCATCTCCGTAGCCGGCAGCATCCTTTCATGATTTGCGAGCAGGGGCCACGATTCACAACCGTAAAGCATTGCTTGGCGGACACATGCAGCATACAGCTGGCCTTTGACTCGCGTGGACGGTGACTTCGATGTTAAGAAGGCTTGGAGCTCCCGAAACTTTCTCCAACCACACCGTATTCTGGCAACCACTGCTGACTCAACACCACCGCAACTGTCGATAACATCACCAAGATAGCAGTGAGAGAGGAGCAATTCCTGTCATCGCGTCACATCCACAGCTTCTCCTATTCTTGGGGTTCATACCCAGCACGAAGATCTCAGCGAGCCGTTGCATATTATAGAGACATCGCCGAAACATTGCACTCCGCTTAATCAGGACACTTCGGGGAATTAGCATTTGTCTCGAATAATCGTCTGATGTTCCCAGGATTACTGAATCATTCAAATAATCTCGTGCTCGAATTATGTTACCAAGAAGTCCCACAGGTCGGCGAAAAGTTGTAAGGCGCTTGGCAGAACACTACCAAGTGACCTACTAGTGAGGAATCAACATGAACATGCCCTGTCGGAGGAGGCCAAGGTGACAGTGGAGAAATTCTACTGTGATGATCTTACATCAAGAATTTACGCTGATACAAGAAAGTTAAAGAAAGTAAGAAAACCTGATGGCATGAAGCAAAGGATTCACAGGAGATTCCTGCTGTAAAATTTGCGTGATGGTTATCGCTTGTTCAAGCAGAAATACTCACATGTTTCGCCGAGAAAGATCTCACTGTGTTTTGCTGTCCTTCTCATGAGGACCTTGGTTACATGATTCAAGCACTTGGTTGCAGAAGCAATGTTGAGGCCTTTTTGGAAGACTTTTCATGCAACACTGAAAATACAGACTGCATGTTCTCTCGATGTGAACATTGCTTTTTAATCGACGTCGAATCATTGATGGATAAAGAATCATGCGATCTTTGTAGGTGGAGTGAACCAAACCTGGGAAGACTGTAGCATTCAACTAGCGTAGTAGATAGTTTGTAAAGTAGTTTATCACTTTACAAGTTTAAAATGTATATGCATGAACTTGCACAGTGCAGGGCTTTATCATCATTCTAATATAGTAGCTAAAATTATGATTCCTTAATTTGATTTTACTGTCAGAAGATGTTGGTTGACTTTGACGGTTGAATTAGGCCTACAATGTAGACCTACATGCCTCGCGTTCAGAGCCTCGAATGAGGACGATGAGACCGATGAAGAGACTATAAGTGCCTCTGAAGCTATACTGAATCTCTTTACGATGTGAAAATCAAGATTGGAATATAGTTGTTTTGATTGTCACGTTCGTCACGCAGCTCTTTCAATTTGCATCAAAATGACTATTTGATCTAATTATTCTAATCTTTGCAAACTCATAGGATGTCCACATGATACCAACAATTAAATATTCAAGCAGATTTTATGTCTATAACTTTTAGTGTAAGAGTATTTTGAATCCTTTTGTATCATGACGTTATCTTATGATTAGAGTCATTGAAAGCGCTTAAGATAATATATAATATTATCAGCTTATTTGTATTTTCATTGGCGATTCATGCCCCAACTCAGTTCCCCCGGATGTGCCCCGACCTGAGTCAATTCCCAATCTTGTCAACTTCTATGATGTCGGCCTTTATTATTATGGCGTGTCGGATTTCCATGGTCACGACTTGTACTTGAATTTGAAATGAAACCGAGAGTCCCGATTAGCCGCAGATTTTTGTATAGTAGAATCACGAAGAGATTGGGCGACTCTTATTATCCTGATAATGCGACTGTCCAGATCTACCATATCTCGACTAAACTGTGTTACGTCGAGCTGCGTGCCAGTTTTCACAGAATTATGAATCTGCGTAGTAGTTCTAATACACGATGATGAAACAATCCCAGCAGCCATTTATAATAGAATATAATGCTTACTAATTTAAATTATTTAATGAAGTAGTCCTAATGAGGACTAATGGCGTTCTCCAATCCTCAAGTGTAAAGATGAATTGCTACTGTAGCCATTGGCTTAATCAGTTCTTAAAAGAACTCAATGGAGCTTTGTCGTGGCAACGAATTAAATTTGATCAGCTTTGGCCCAATATCTGGTAAAAATGGAAATCTTAAGACTTGTAACACTACTCATTCTTGCTGTTAATATACCAATTCCATATATTCCAAACACTGCCGCATACGCGTTCAAAACAGACGTCTAATATATACCGACCACAGATGCTGATGGTGGAAGTAGAATAGGACAATGGTCACCATAGGTTAAGGAAATTAAAAGTGGATATTATAAAACAACAGGAAACCGATGGATAAAAATTGGCAAAGCAAAGAAATACAATGATGCTACTAACCGACTACAAGTGAACTAATGCTACAGTATATATGAGACTATAAATGGTAGATAATGGTGGACAATACTGGACAATGGAGGTAAACAGTAGAGGTACAATGACACTCTACTACACCGAAAACAATCGAACTACACACTACACCTAAGACTACATATGGAAAATACTATTTCTTCATTTGAATTTGTTATTGCCAGTTTCTTAATCCGTCTATAATATTTCATGTAATCCAACATTTCTTCTTTTGTTCTTCATTTGAATTACAATACATCGACCACTACTTCAGCTACCGATTAAGGGATTTAAAACATAATGCTGCAGTCCGTCAGTCATCAGCAGGTACTCGTCTAGTTGTGTTTCGACCCTTAAGTTGTGTAGCGAATGCATGCAAATACGGTACAATGTTTTGATTTTCATGTGAATATTTCATTAAAAAGCATATCATTACATCAACTCATCGTCGCTGCAGGTTGGTTCATGAGGCTTCATGAGGAATTGCGGGCTCTCCAGGAGGATATACTACAGTCCCGGACTATGAAAAACTACAGAAGAGCTGCGAAAATTGCACTTGCGACGAAATTCCCAATCAAGAGTTGTGATAAGTTTACGGAAGTGACAGGGAAACTGGAGGTAGACATGGAGTTCCAGGATCAAGTGGTAAATAGTTTGATGGATTCTAATCATTCAGTTTATAGAAGACAACTTGACAATATCCAGTTTTTGTGTGATAAGGAATAGGCAGAAAGAACCACCACATAGAAACGTGTCATTACTGCTATTTTGGTTTATGAGTAGTATTTGCATAAAATTCAAATTTTCAAAACTCAATTCGATGTCTCTAGCATAATGTAACAAGTAATAGACTCATACTTATCTACACTTATTACCGTGTAACCATATTTAGAATAGCAGGCCTCACAAACCTATTTTTCCTATTATTCCTGTTGTTTAGGATTTTCTTGTTTTTTCAGATAATTTTTCTCAGGATCTCCTCTTCTATTTTTACGATTCTCTGAAATTAATGAAAACTGCTGACGAAGCGCTTGAAGTGGGCGATCATATTGATGCCTACAAATGTCAACACATTTTGATCTTGCCTTCTGTACATTAGTACTTGATTTGGTTGAGTGATCCAATGATCGACGCTTTCTTTTATCTTACTCTATTGTTTTCAGAATCTCTCAAATTTACCGTCCAGGCCTACTTCATTGGATTGGTGCCGAGTGAGAGAGAAATGTTCGAGTTATGCAGCGATGTTTTCTTTTTCCTGATCTCAGTTCTTTTGAGAAATGAATCTCTCAAATTTATTCATCTGGGTATAATAAGGGGCTTACCTTTTCTTAAGATGGTCGTCATTTCCTTTTCTGCATCCCTGCCTTTTGTGTATGAATTTCTTCAGTTTCCATTATATGGGTTAGCTGAGAGACTTCCTTTGATAAAACACAAAATCTTACGTTTTGTTTGCCCGCACGTTCTTCAAGAATTTCCCAATATATATATATATATATATATTGCCTCAATCCTGATTCCATCTGGGCGTCCAATACCGTCCGGACTTTCGTCGGCAGGAGAATGGTAACCCTTTATGTTCTTCGCACATTTGCATTGATGATAAAAACTTTATTGGCTCAGTTGTAGATGCATGTGCATTCGGTAAGTGCATGAAAGTAACAGTTGTAGGTAGGGCCCTGCGAGTACTCGACTAGACATTTTGTTAACCCGTTCGAGCACTCGAACGACGATGAGTAATCGAATCGAAAAAAATATATCGTAAAAATATAATGTGTTTGCTTCTCTTTCTTATTTCGATTACATTGAATTTCTTTTTAGACTTACTACTTTAACGTTATTATTCAGCAGTAGTATGTCTTGGTCACAGCAATATTGGTGAAGTTGCAATGAAGTGTTCCCTAAATTCAGTCACATTTACGATGGCCAATCACATCAGCCCAAGGGAGACGATTAATTACCGTATTTCTTTGAATATGACACGCCATTGAATAAGGGACGCCCTCGAATAAGAGACGCATCCGTGAGAGGAAAAAAGTTAATAAGAGGCGCCTTTGAATAAGAGACGCATGTACAAAAAATAGACTGCTATAGACATGACATGCAGGCTATTGTAATGTGGTAGCTACATCCGCCTGAGCGATTATTAGGCCTACTTATCTTAGTAAAATAAGTCAGTCTACTAGTAAATACCGGGTATCATGACCAATATTGTATAATATATAAGGCTTCTTGTTGTTGTACATGCAGTACATGCAGGCCTACTTAAGATTACTTCATCTACCATTTAAGGAGGCGTTATACGGTAGCTTCCTTTGCATTTGGAGTCATGTACCTGTCGGTAACTTTTGCTGTAAATACTACTTGATTATCGGTATTTTCGTTTCGGTAAATTCAGATCTAGTCTACATGTATAGTGGCCAACATGTACTGGTATATGAATGTATTAGATGAGTCTACAAGGTATGCTACTACAAACTATAAAACTCCTTTCATTTCCAAAACATCTGAATTATGATAAAGCGTATATATGTAAGAAAAATTACTGTCGAAATTTGCCCATGACATAGGCCTAAGTGAGGAATGCAAAGGTTACCTAAGAGAATAGTAGCAAAAAACTAAGACATCTTTTTCTAATGAAAGAATGAAAACTTGAACATTTGATAAATAAGAATAAGAGTCCTGAATAAGAGACGCATCAATCAGGGATCTGAAAAAAATAAGAGACGCTTCTCTTATTCAAAGAAATACGGTATTCCTATCTCAATCTCTCTCCGTCGGTGTACCGACGGCCGTGTCACGCGGATATCGATTGAATGAGTGAATCTCCACGGTGATGAATTTCAGAGCCACTTAGACAGGCCAGATTCTATTTCGATTCAATACACTACTCACAAAAAATTACTCTCGTCAACTTAGGTAAACAGGTTTCTCAAAAGCAAGTGCAGGATGATACAATTGTCAATAGACTACAACTCGGGCAAATCACATTATTCAGCTGCGATTGATGGATAGCATGTTGATGTGCTGTTCTCTAAAGTGATAAATAACTGCACAAGCTGGTAAAATTGTAATAGACTGAATAGAGGGTACTATTAGGTAAATGCACAAAAATCGATAAATGCACATTGCAATAGTGTACACCTTGAATTAAAAGTGCGAGCTCCGTAAAATTTCTACATATATCAAAATAACAAGGCCTGCTCAGACCTTTCACAATAACCAGTATACATGGTACTTCATAACTGTGAAAAACACAGGTTTAAGTGAACTCGTTAAAGATGAAATTGATCTTCTGTCAATTTCCTTATCGTAACTGAGCGATGTTCTCTATCACCCTGTACGGTATTCAGAATAGTGGCACACTTGCTTAATAATTATTGTTTAATATGCCTACAAGGTAAAGTACATACAATGCTTAAACAGAAGGTTTTAAAAAATTGATTGCAAAAATAAGTCAAATATAAATGATTGGATGCATAGAATTTTTTAAATTTGTATAATGTACGTCTAATGTCCACAATTACGTATAGTTAACAAAGCATAACCCACTTATTTGTTCAACGATGTGCGTCGCTATATACCTTATTTTCTTGTTCTCTTCATTGCTTTTAACAGCCTAAGTAGGCCTAAGCACATTTTTTGTCTCCTAATATCTATGAAAATTATGCCCGACTCGACTCGAGGTTGACAAAAGCCCGACTCGCAGGGCCCTAGTTGTAGATTCGCTGTGAATAGAATTTGACCATCTATATGGAACTCACGTGTTCTCATAGCAACATTTGACGTCACCAGATGATGGGACTGCATTATTCTCAAGGAGTAAGTTTTCTCGTCCTTGTCCAACAATATTTTGTCTTCTGTCTCTTCAAGACAAACATATCCGAAGGAAGGCAAATGCAACCTTAGTTTGCGATATCTGTGTTAGGGCGAGGGGTTGAATTCCCATCGTCTTGTTTAGGAGTTGATGAAGAGAAGCGTCTGGATATTCCAATTTCACGAGCATTTTCTCTTCAGGTATCAATGCTGCGTCAACAATTGTGCTACTTGATATCGTTCAGAAGAAATGTGAAGATGATGATGCAGAGGCTGGCGACTCCTAATGTTCTGCAGTTCTATAACATGACAGGCAGGAACAAGAACCGATTACCAGCAATTATTGAACAAGTCATAAGAAGTAAGTTTAGTTGGTCCAAGCCAATCTTCCCTTCATGCGGCAGAGATATCGGTGCGACATAGACGTCTGAAATGCGACTGATGTCATTGTGATAATTCATTTCCGGAGGTAACACCGCTCCCACTGTAGGTGGCAGGGTAGCTCAGTTGGTTGAGGGCCGCCCTTCTGTGCGGAGGTGCAGAAGGTGCAGGGGTCGAGTCTGTCCGCCTCGGGAGGTAACACCGCTCTCACTGTAGGTGGCAGGATAGCTCAGTTGGTTAAGGGCTGCCAGTCTGTGCGGAGGTGCAGAAGGTGCAGGGGTCGAGTCTGTCCGTCTGGGGAGGTGCCGCCGCTCTCACTGTAGGTGGCAGGATAGCTCAGTTGGTTAAGGGCTGCCAGTCTGTGCGGAGGTGCAGAAGGTGCAGGGGTCGAGTCTGTCCGTCTGGGGAGGTGCCGCCGCTCTCACTGTAGGTGGCAGGATAGCTCAGTTGGTTAAGGACTGCCCTTCTGTGCGGAGGTGCAGTGGAAGGTGCGAGTCTGTCCGTCTCGTCAGGTGCCGCCGCTCTCACTGTAGGTGGCAGGATAGCTCAGTTGGTTAAGGGCCGCACTTCGGTGCGGAGGTGCAGAAGGTGCAGGGTTCGAGTCTGTCCGCCTGAGGAGGTACCACCACTCTCACTGTAGGTGGCAGGATAGCTCAGTTGGTTGAGGGCCGCACTTCGGTGCGGAGGTGCAGAAGGTGCAGGGGTCGAGTCTGTCCGCCTCGTCAGGTGCCGCCGCTCTCACTGTAGGTGGCAGGATAGCTCAGTTGGTTGAGGGCCGCACTTCGGTGCGGAGGTGCAGAAGGTGCAGGGTTCGAGTCTGTCCGCCTGGGGAGGTACCGCCGCTCTCACTGTAGGTGGCAGGATAGCTCAGTTGGTTGAGGGCCGCACTTCGGTGCGGAGGTGCAGAAGGTGCAGGGTTCGAGTCTGTCCGCCTGGGGAGGTACCGCCGCTCTCACTGTAGGTGCCAGGATAGCTCAATTATATTGAGGGCCGCACTTCTGTGCGGAGGTGCAGAAGGTGCAGGGTTCGAGTCTGTCCGCCTCGGGAGGTAACACCGCTCTCACTGTAGGTGGCAGGATAGCTCAGTTGGTTAAGGGCTGCCAGTCTGTGCGGAGGTGCAGAAGGTGCAGGGGTCGAGTCTGTCCGCCTGAGAAGGAACCACCGCTCTCACTGTGGTTGGTAACATAGCTCAGTTGGCTGAGGGCCGCACTTCGGTGCGGAGGTGCAGAAGGTGCAGGGTTCGAGTCTGTCCGCCTCGGGAGGTAACACCGCTCTCACTGTAGGTGGCAGGATAGCTCAGGTGGTTAAGGGCTGCCAGTCTGTGCGGAGGTGCAGAAGGTGCAGGGGTCGAGTCTGTCCGCCTGGGGAGGTACCGCCGCTCTCACTGTAGGTGGCAGGATAGCTCAGTTGGTTGAGGGCCGCACTTCGGTGCGGAGGTGCAGAAGGTGCAGGGGTCGAGTCTGTCCGCCTGGGGAGGTACCGCCGCTCTCACTGTAGGTGGCAGGATAGCTCAATTATATTGAGGGCCGCACTTCTGTGCGGAGGTGCAGAAGGTGCAGGGTTCGAGTCTGTCCGTCTCGCGAGGTAACACCACTCTCACTGTAGGTGGCAGGGTAGCTCAGTTGGTAAAGGGCCGCCCTTCTGTGCGTAGGTGCAGAAGGTGCAGGGGTCGAGTCTGTCCGCCTGAGGAGGTATCACCGCTATCAGTGTAGGTGGCAGGATAGCTCAGTTGGTTAAGGGCCGCACTTCGGTGCGGAGATGCAGAAGGTGCAGGGTTCGAGTCTGTCCGTCTCGGGAGGTGCCGCCGCTCTCACTGTAGGTGGCAGGATAGCTCAGTTGGTTGAGGGCCGCCCTTCTGTGCGTAGGTGCAGAAGGTGCAGGGGTCGAGTCTGTCCGCCTCGGGAGGTTCCGCCGCTCTCACTGTAGGTGGCAGGATAGCTCAGTTGGTAAAGGGCCGCCCTTCTGTGCGGAGGTGCAGAAGGTGCAGGGGTCGAGTCTGTCCGCCTCGGGAGGTTCCGCCGCTCTCACTGTAGGTGGCAGGATAGCTCAGTTGGTTGAGGGCCGCCCTTCTGTTCGGAGGTGCAGAAGGTGCAGGGTTCGAGTCTGTCCGCCTGAGGAGGTGCCGCCGCTCTCACTGTAGGTGGCAGGATAGCTCAGTTGGTTGAGGGCCGCCCTTCTGTGCGGATGTGCAGAAGGTGCAGGGGTCGAGTCTGTCCGCCTGAGGAGGTATCACCGCTATCAGTGTAGGTGGCAGGATAGCTCAGTTGGTTGAGGGCCGCCCTTCTGTACAGAAGGTGCAGGGGTCGAGTCTGTCCGCCTGGGGAGGTAACACCACTCTCACTGTAGGTGGTGGGAGAGCTCAGTTGGTAAAGGGCCGCCCTTCTGTGCGGAGGTGCAGAAGGTGCAGGGGTCGAGTCTGTCCGCCTGGGGAGGTGCCGCCGCTCTCACTGTAGGTGGCAGGATAGCTCAGTTGGTTAAGGACTGCCCTTCTGTGCGGAGGTGCAGAAGGTGCAGGGTTCGAGTCTGTCCGCCTCGGGAGGTAACACCACTCTCACTGTAGGTGGTGTGAGAGCTCAGTTGGTTAAGGACTGCCATTCTGTGCGGAGGTGCAGAAGGTGCAGGGTTCGAGTCTGTCCGCCTTGGGAGGTTCCGCCGCTCTCACTGTAGGTGGTGGGAGAGCTCAGTTGGTTAAGGGTCGCCCTTCAATGTACTGTGACAGATCTTCGTTGTAGAAATTTTGTACTATTGTACATACACTCGATGTCTCCTACGTCGCTAAGTTTTCAATGAAGACGATGGGACTTTCTTTCATTTATTTATTTTTATCATGCACTAAAAGTTGCGCTGTTCCCAAATGATTGCAAGTTAATTTGAAACACCTTAAGTAATTGAATCATGGAATTGAAAACGTCTCTCATTGTCTTTTTTCAAGCAACATTTATTTATTACTGCCTCCACCTCACTACCAGCTTGGAAAAGAAACCTGCTGATTTTCAGGCCATGACATGCAAACACTATACGAACGTGCAACAGAAATGTAAGTCTAACAAGTTGTAGAAATATTTCAGATCAAGTCAATGAAGGCAGAATGTCCAATGTTCGTCGATGAAATCACATTCACACAATACACCTTGCAGCCATATTCAGTTTGACATAGAACTTAGCGAATACATGCAGAATGATCAAAATAAGAACAGTTAGCAAGTGATCAATTCATGACAAATCTATTGTCTGTAACTGATGATGACATGCAATCTTCAGCAAACACGTAAGACAACATCGATGTATATTTAGGGCAAATCCGGGTTCGTGTTTTCTTTCCAGCCCATGATGCACGTTCCAGACAGAGCGAACACAACACGATTTTCACTTTTCAAGCAGTTTCCGTTAAAGACAAGGTTCAACACATGTGAACTATACTGTTTATCAAGAATAAAAACCGTCAATTCTATACACATAGATATCAAAGACATTCTAAAAACGGACAACAGTGCGAATATTTCATTTGAAATTGCCTGGCAAACAAGATAAATGTGAAAATACATTGCAATACATGGAATTCTCATTCGTCTTCTGTTTGGCAAACAAACTGAGTATCGGTGTGATAATTTGCTCACGTGATGCAATGAAAGGAATCAATTTCGGATATTTGAATGTGCGCCGTGAGCTTGCTCACAATTGCTATCACCAGCCAATTAGCCGCTGAATTTTAGAAATTGTCGATAGAATGAAGAAACTGAATCAGTGTGTTAGTTAGTTAGGTATCCAGTTTTAATCCGGTGATCTTCCCGTGTCCGAGGGTGGCTGGATGTACCTTATCGTGCCGCAATCGACTTCACAGCTCGTCTCCATTTCCCTCTGTCCAATGCGTCCTTTTTCGTCAGGCCTATCCTACGACATTCCTCCTCCACCTGCGTCCTTTTTCGTCAGGCCTATCCTGCGACATTCCTCCTCCACCTGCGTCCTTTTTCGTCAGGCCTATCCTGCGACATTCCTCCTCCACCTGCGTCCTTTTTCGTCAGGCCTATCCTACGACATTCCTCCTCCACCTGCGTCCTTTTTCGTCAGGCCTATCCTTCGACATTCCTCCTCCACCTGCGTCCTTTTTCGTCAGGCCTATCCTGCGACATTCCTCCTCCACCTGCGTCCTTTTTCCTCAGGCCTATCCTGCGACATTCCTCCTCCACCTGCGTCCTTTTTCGTCAGGCCTATCCTACGACATTCCTCCTCCACCTGCGTCCTTTTTCGTCAGGCCTATCCTTCGACATTCCTCCTCCACTTGCGTCCTTTTTCGTCAGGCCTATCCTGCGACATTCCTCCTCCACCTGCGTCCTTTTTCCTCAGGCCTATCCTGCGACATTCCTCCTCCACCTGCGTCCTTTTTCGTCAGGCCTATCCTACGACATTCCTCCTCCACCTGCGTCCTTTTTCGTCAGGCCTATCCTTCGACATTCCTCCTCCACTTGCGTCCTTTTTCGTCAGGCCTATCCTACGACATTCCTCCTCCACCTGCGTCCTTTTTCGTCAGGCCTATCCTGCGACATTCCTCCTCCACCTGCGTCCTTTTTCGTCAGGCCTATCCTACGACATTCCTCCTCCACCTGCGTCCTTTTTCGTCAGGCCTATCCTACGACATTCCTCCTCCACCTGCGTCCTTTTTCGTCAGGCCTATCATACGACATTCCTCCTCCACCTGCGTCCTTTTTCGTCAGGCCTATCCTGCGACATTCCTCCTCCACCTGCGTCCTTTTTCGTCAGGCCTATCATACGACATTCCTCCTCCAGCTGCGTCCTTTTTCGTCAGGCCTATCCTGCGACATTCCTCCTCCACCTGCGTCCTTTTTCGTCAGGCCTATCCTACGACATTCCTCCTCCACCTGCGTCCTTTTTCGTCAGGCCTATCCTTCGACATTCCTCCTCCACCTGCGTCCTTTTTCGTCAGGCCTATCCTGCGACATTCCTCCTCCACCTGCGTCCTTTTTCGTCAGGCCTATCCTGCGACATTCCTCCTCCACCTGCGTCCTTTTTCGTCAGGCCTATCCTACGACATTCCTCCTCCACCTGCGTCCTTTTTCGTCAGGCCTATCCTACGACATTCCTCCTCCACCTGCGTCCTTTTTCGTCAGGCCTATCCTTCGACATTCCTCCTCCACTTGCGTCTTCCACATTTTCTTGGGTCGTCCTCGCTTTCCTTTATCCCCAACTGCAAAATTCAGCGCTCTCAAAGCACTACATTCATCCTTGAAAACATGGCCATACCATCTCACTGCATTTGCCTTTAGTAAACTATGAACACCCTCATTCAACCCAAGCAGGCGCATCAGCTCCTCACTGTTCCTCTTATCCATTATCTTGACACAACACATGGTCCTCACCATCGCCCTCTCCGTTCTTCTCAGAATGGCCAGCTCAGTTTCTCTCAAGGTCCATGTTTCGCTTCCATACATCACGCGATGGATTTTGCCCTTCATCTTCAAAGTGAATTTTCTTCCCATCAATAGCTCTGCGCACTCTCTAAATTTCAACCACCCAAGTCTTGTTCGGAATGTTACTGTAGCTTCACATCCACCAGAAGCATTTATACGGTCACCCAGGTAACTGAACGCATTCACCGTTTCCACTTGATCATTCAATGTCTCAATCGTCTCTTCAGTTCCTTCATCACTTCCTTTGCATTTCTCGCATTTAAAACATATTGTCTACTGTGTAAATGTTCATTCTGTCTAGATTGAGTACTTATCAGTGATTATCATGAATTGATTGCATCAATTTCGTATGTCAATTAGTTGATGGACTCATAATCCTATTGCAATAGGATGTTTGCTCGGAAAGAAATTTCCGTTCGATACATTTGTCCGAAATTGTGTCTACAACTGTCAGATACTTAATGGATAACTTTATTGCCTCTTTTATATCGACTGAAGGGCTTGCCGACACGTAGTATAGTGCTGTAGTATCTCGACTACTCACACGGAAGCTGGTTTTTTGGCAGCAGGACGCGACACACGCGCGCGCACGCATCAACAACTAATGCCGTCTGCGAAGAGTCCAATCTATGCATATACTACCTCTAGATTGATCGATATCAATTAATTGGTTGCACAGAACTTCAATTCTAATTATTTGTTTGCTTTTTAATTAATGAAAGAAGTTTGATTTCCAGCACTCCAGAAGGAAATGCAATGCAAAGTGCACGCGAGGCCTTTCGACCGGCTCTTTGTCAGGCATTACACCGGTATGAAGCAGATACACTAATGTTGCACACTCTGGAAATGATAAACCATTGTTATGTTTGAGTAGACAAGAAATCACTTAAAACAAAATTAGGTCAAGTTAATTACCAAGGTAAAGCTAAAAACAAAACGTTTTCTTTTTGAACGCACAATTTCGGTCGGAGTTGTTCGATGTGCAATGCCTCGGCGATGCGCACACGCAGCAGATTACTGCGTCCCACATGAAATAAGACACCAAAAACCGTTTCTGAACGTTGACACTTTACACAAATACATGACATGAGCTGTACGGAGGATGTTTACACGTAGTCAAACGTAGCCATTTTGGCAAGTGCTCGTTTACCGTTTCTTGAAGATACCGAATTGCTCTGCCAGTGTGTCTATCCCCGCAAACACACACACACAAGAAGAACAGGAGGGCCATCTTTCAAAAGTATCACGGGAACAATTTACTCCGACTGCACTCGCCCGACCTAGGAATCGAAATGAAGTCCATGGTGAAGACGATAATAGGACAATAAGTATATATTTTCTATTTAAAAGCCACGAAAGAAACATGTTGACAAACAGGGGATAATTTATCCGTTTTTGGGTTAAACTTCAGTTGATAGAATTTCTTGTAATTGCTTGATGCTGATAAGAACAGCAATGTATTGGGACCGCTTTGTACTTTGACATCATATCCTAACGGCGGTGAATTACTTAATTGAACAGTTAAACGAAACGATAGACTCTCAGCATCTTCTAATTGACATTCTGCTGGAGAACTATACTTGTTTAGTGATTTGCAGAGCTTCGGCAGCTCATCGAGTAACACCTCTTCACCACTGTAGAAATAAATCGAAGCAAAAAGATGATATCCTGGTTTAATTATTTTAGTGATGAACTTTCGCGGTGTATTCGGATTTTCGGGAGTCGTTTTTATTGGTTGGCATCCATGACGGCTGTATCCAAAGCATTGTTGAATTGATACAATCGTGGACTCTATCGTTAGATGGACGCAACTTGATGGAGCAGTCACCAGAAATCCAATGCATTTGACATCAACAGCACAAGAGTGCGCGCACTTGAGACGTGAAGATGACGTCACCTGCGGACATCCAAGAGATCTCATGCGCTTGTAAGATGCTGATGGTCCGGTTGCACATGCATAGGAAAGTCCGACGTTGGTAATTATGAGAAGAAGGGCCACAAGATGATGAAATTGACTCATAATAATGTTTTTCTGGTTCTACTGCTTCAGTGTCCGATGATCCGTGCGGCTGAAATGGAGGATGCTGTGATAATGACTTGAGCTTTGCATCAGACAGAGGCCTCTTACTTGCGATGTTCTAATGAAAGCTCATGCACCCATTAGATTCAAATTTCTGTTGCAAACAATTAGTTTAGAGACAATCACAATTAAGAAGCAACGCAACGATTCCAACTGTAAATTCTGTGCAGGTAGCTGACATTGCTACCAACTAATAACAAAGTGGAAATGATGAAAGACGCCATGGGAAATGCTCAATAATTCCTCAACTCCATTAATATAATCATGTTTAATAGAATTAAATTAGTTTGGAACGAAGTTATGGCTCCACAAACATTTCTTCACGTTATTCCTGGTACGTTCCCCTATTCTCCTAATATCTGTGACTGCTCCTTTCTGCTTTAGCTGATTCACGTCTGATTACCTTTCCAGGGCAGCATGTCAAGCAAGGAATAAGGATTTCACCACATCCTTATGAAAAGGTCTGTGCCTGAGCCATGCGTTCAGATGATTCAAGAAATGTTAAGACAAGTAATATGAGTAGCGCCTGCGTGAAGCGCCTCAATCTCGGATGCGGTATTAAGTGATTGCAGAATGCAGTCCGCCCTCCACGTGCCTGCATTAAAGCAGTTTCTTCCTGGCTAATTCACGCTCTCAACAGATGGTCCGGTGGCCTTGTGGTTAGAGGGTATGCTTGCACGTCCTGTAGCTCCAACGTCGCTGGTTCAAACCTACCCACGACTGATGAGGCCCAATAGACCGAAACATGTCTCCTGGTGGCTACATCTGTTGAGATTTGGTAGATTCAAGAAATGTTATGAATCAAGGATGCAGTGTGATCAAAACACGTCTCAGTGGATCTATACGAAGGTTCAGCCCCTTCCTCTTCATCCTTTCATTAGATGAAATATCAAAACCACAGAGAGACTGCGAAGAGGGACAGAACTTCTTATTGTTGTGGTGGTCAAGGAGGCCGTCAGGGGGCTCCGCACAGGTCCCAGGGAGCGATGTCAGTATGTGTGTGCAGGTGAAGAGGTGTTTTGGTGCGGTTAAGTTTTGCAAAGGGGGCAACGAAGTGAAGAGTGGACAGAGGGATTGATATTGTGTAAATATTCTTTAAGAAGGGTGATTTGTTTGTGCGTAGTTTTGCCAGTGTTTTGCATGTCCGTCTGTCGAGTATTTGTTGTGATTTGTGAACTGTGGGGGTATTTCCTCTAATAAAGCGCCGCGGCAATAGATGGCGGCGTTTGTTAGAGGTAAGCGCATAATAGATGGAGGCGTTTGTTAGAGGTAAGCGCATAATAGATGGAGGCGTTTATTAGAGGTAAGCGCATAATAGATGGAGGCGTTTATTAGAGGTAAGCGCATAATGAAGGGCGGCGTTTATTAGAGGTAAGCGCATAATAGATGGCGGCGTTTGTTAGAGGTAAGCGCATAATAGATGGCGGCGTTTGTTAGAGGTAAGCGCATAATAGATGGAGGCGTTTATTAGAGGTAAGCGCATAATGAAGGGCGGCGTTTGTTAGAGGTAAGCGCATAATAGATGGCGGCGTTTGTTAGAGGTAAGCGCATAATAGATGGCGGCGTTTGTTAGAGGTAAGCGCATAATAGATGGCGGCGTTTGTTAGAGGTAAACGCATAATAGATGGCGGCGTTTATTAGAGGTAAGCGCATAATAGATGGCGGCGTTTATTAGAGGTAAGCGCATAATGGAGGGCGGCGTTTATTAGAGGTAAGCGCATAATAGAAGGCGGGGTTTATTAGAGGTAAGCGCATAATAGATGGCGGCGTTTATTAGAGGTAAGCGCATAATGGAGGGCGGCGTTTATTAGAGGTAAGCGCATAATAGATGGCGGCGTTTATTAGAGGTAAGCGCATAATAGATGGCGGCGTTTATTAGAGGTAAGCGCATCATAGATGGCGGCGTTTATTAGAGGTAAGCGCATAATAGATGGAGGCGTTTGTTAGAGGTAAGCGCATAATAGATGGCGGCGTTTATTAGAGGTTAGCGCATAATAGATGGCGGCGTTTATTAGAGGTAAGCGCATAATAGATGGCGTCGTTTGTTAGAGGTAAGCGCATAATAGAGTGCGATATAGCAACAGCCAAAGACAGGAGCCCCTCTCCTGACTCTGACAGCTAGCATTAGGTAACAACTTGCAGGCTTTTAGTTGAGTGTTATGCTTTCATTATATGACTGCATCACCAGGCAATATCATTATGCATTCCAGTGTCGTTTGATAACTAAGTCTTTGTTTTGTAACTCAATAGATAATATACAGCATGTACTACAGCCACATGTCATTATTTTCTATCTTTCCCGACACTGCTTTAAAGGCGTTAGTAGGTGCAACGCTGTCGAGATCCACGTCCTGCCGCGCACGTAAGGAAACCCTATTGGACAGTTGAGATAAGCTCACTTCTTGTTGAGAATTCCTTCAATGATTTAGGAACGTCCATGACTCGACTGTTAGTTCATTGCTAAATACGAGTATTTGCTTATCCACGAACCGGCACGTGGTTGAACTGGATAACCGTGCCGGTTCCTGCGCCCGGGTTCAATTGGGTTATGAATCAAAGAAATGTGGTCGTAGTAGGGAAGGTCAGGTAGGGGTCAGTAGCCAATATCTCGAAATGTTCATGATCTTCCTCAGAAATCACAATGACAGCATTTTCTTTTTCAGGAGTGATGGAAGGAGATGAATATTTCGCTGACCAACTGCGGGTCGTCGCTCTTACCAGCATCTTTTCTGATGTCTTGAAACATATGAAAGAGCTGATAAAGATGTAGGTTTGCCTTCTGCTGTGAATGGAGCAGACAGAAACTCATCGATGTTGCTTATTGACACGTTGTTGTGATCCACATGTCACCATTCACACTTGTCTTCCTCAACATGGAAACCTGATGATCCTCCTCCCTCCGCCTACCTGTCTTCCACACCAACCGGCGGCTGTTGCAAGCAGCGACAGGCCAGGATATTCCAGTTGATGAACAGTTATGTAATTATGGGTGGATTCTACCCGCGTTCTCAGATATTTCAGTCAATCAGATCACATGATCAATGCGTAGTGATGAATCACATTTCGGCCCAAATCACGCTCATCTGATGTGTGCTTAGGTATTCGATTATGTCAACAATGAAGTAGGTCGGACGTGGTTCACCTCATCTCAATTTCAATAGGAAACTCTGCCAGAGATAGAATTTTGGGAACTGATGGACAAGCAGTTTGAGTAAACAATTAGTAATCAATGACTTTGAAGGCCACTTATTTGAAAACTCCTAAAGGCTGCACATTGCGTGATCTCGTACGCGATAAATTTCTATTCAGTTCCACTTTTATCCCATATTTCAATGGGAGAGGTTAGAGAGTCCCTGGTTCTAAGGAGCTGGATAAATAAGGAATAAAATTGGAGTGAAGCACTTAACATCTCGATCTTTATTACGTGCTAGTTCATGAAGACGCCACACTCAAGGTTTTCATTTGACGTCTACGGCCACCTGAATATCAAAATGATAGGTCAGCTTATTATTTCCTTTATTTTGTGGTCAAAATAGCCTGTGACTTAGTCACGTCACCTCAAATGAGATCTAGCCCTTTGGCGTAATATATAGGGATCAGATATGAAAACCGATGTAAAATAATTATCTGTAATTAAGTTAATGTGCCGAATCCCTTGCCCTTTCTCAAGGCAGCTACTGTAATATTTCTACACATTTGTATATATTTTGTCATACAGATATCTTCTAGATTAATAAATCTCGCAGAAGCGTCGGCACAATTCTGATTTCATGTGATTTTATTGACATTTTCGTATCTTTGGCTTTCATACTTGAACATGGCCCTCCCGCCAACTGCCAAAACATGGACAAGGATCGTATTTTAGTTCATGATATGCCCATAATCAACAGGAGTTGGACTTTCATACTGAATCGATTGAAAATATTGGAACTCAGTTGGAGTTACATTGATAATCTCAGAGCCGATGAAGATCTCGAGAGTGTATATTCAGGGAATTATATTTTTTCTGGTGACATTCATATCCTGGTGATTTTTCTCAATCTAGACATATGATTTGATTGTTGATGATACGATGTCGCTCATATGCATACAACATAAATTCTTCGCACGATTTTAGTCGTTCCTTGTTTCGTACAGCGTTATACATCTTCCTCGTTTTCATATAAAGTGTCTATACCGTAACTCATACTCAATTTGTACTCATTGGGTCACACTCCACTCCCGTTTTCTGAGCGACAGTTCCAAAATGGAGGAAAGCAATTCTCGTGCCTTGATTTCGTGTGTGTGCGTATGAGTTGCGTCTTTATCCTGCACATTTGTACATATTGGGAAGATAAGATTTGTAATTATGTTGATGGCATTTACTACCAAGTAATTTGTCCCTTTTAGATTTGTGTGCTGAAATCTGAGTATAGAAATGGATTCTTCCAAACATTGTTAATTTTAGAAGATATCAGAGTGATATATTTCATGCTTTATAGAATTTCGATCATTTTTGCTCGTCTGCAACAGGAGTTTTGTTACTGTACTTCACGGTGAAGTAGTAGAACGGTTTCATATTCATGTAGAAAACTTTTGAGAAATATATAAAGGTATTTCAAATACAGTTCCGTGTTTTGAATTATTTGAATAGTGAATGAAAGGACTGGGAGAGCGAATTGCAGTGACCATGGTTGGTATGTAGCCTACTTATTGCTGTCGACACTCTGCCAGCGATTATTTTGATAAATAATGTGAATAGAAGTCTCTAAGATCAAATGTATAGCGAAGTTTATAGTCATAGGTCGTTACTAAAAGGCTGTGAAACATGTGAACGAATTTGCTCCATCGGCTGTATATTCATAATTGCATAATCATAAACCCCTTTGACTTCTTGTGTTGTGTTGGGCATTTTGGACGCTCTACAAGGGCCTAGCTCACGCCTGTAGGACTTAAACGCAAAAATATGTCCTCATTACAGCGCATGTATAGCGTGCAGCACATGTGTGCTAGATAATTTTCTTGCGCAACTCAGAATATCTTGCGCAACTCAGTCATCTTTTTTAAAAAAGTTGATTGAATAACATAGGCGATGGCAAAAAGATTTTAATAGAAATAATGACAGGCTACTCGTTTCTTTGATATATTATTTTTTTTAAGAAACGGATTCAGTTGCAGGCATCGAATAGTAAAATGGGCCGTCACTGATAAAAGCATTCTCAACCAAAACTTCCTTGCAGAATTGAAATCAAAATTTTTGGACTTGTTGCAGGTCTAATTATCTTAAAATCCCTATCATTTTCATCTGAATATTAGGCCTTACTGCTGCATAGTAAAAATGCACTCTGCGAGATATTAAAGTGGCAAACTACAACGGGATGCTAATTCTTTCATACTAATTTATCTGTTTTTGTCTCAACATGCCCAGATGTTTGGGCAGTTTTCATTGCTGTACGTGATAATTTACCGATACACTGATGCACTCACAAATTACAACTGCCTTTTAATTTGCACATCGATAACAGCACGGAACTGTAGGTGACATGCCACGCGTAATCGCGGAACACCCCAAACATCCGTGGTTCAGAGCAGCTTTTTCTACGCGCTGCACTAAGAGTCAGAAATCACTTGATCTGATGCTGTTAAAACATGGGGAATGTTTATAATTACGCGCGGGCGAGCGTTTTTAGTTAGCGCGTCGTCTACAGTTGTATGCGTTGCCGCTTGAACCACGGATGAACCGCTAAGCATGTTCTGTCTTCCCTGAGCATGAAATTGAGGTCCTATCATATTGTTTAGCCTCTGATACATGCGGACACATGAGACGCAAAGTCTATATAACAGGACTGCCAACTATACTAACTTATATAACAGATATTGCAGCAATGTCCCGCATAGCCACGGATGTTTAGGATCGTGTGTAGTTACGCGTGATTAAACGTGGCATGTTACCTACTGAATAAACTTTTTGTCGGTCTATGAAAGGTCTGATACAAGCATTTGATGAACAATGTATACTGCGTTTGTTGGAGATTCAATGAAGGTTTTGTTGGTATATTGAAGGTTTGGCAAACGTTAACATTACATTTAATCCCTACAACGTTTGATGCATAATTCTTGAAATAAAATTAAAACTAGATACATTGTAATGAATAGTAATTGTATATTGATTCATAAAAAACACGAGACTCCCCTGTGGGAACGCATCTTGCTAATATCAACAGATTATCTGGCGAGGTAGCGATTTTGTGGATGATTTTTAAAGGTTCATTTTCGTCTAAAAACTATCTCCGTATGTGAAAATGGTCATCATCTATCCAAAAACATGTGTAAAATTAAAAAACGACAGTTGGCGAAAAAGTTGCTATAATAAGTTGGTAGATATTTGTTTACTAATGCGAGCTGATTTTTCGCCAACCGGCGAAATCGTGGATGTTGTAGCAACTAATTGGTGGTAAGTAGTAGTGTTCGTATATTACCTTTACATGAAAATATATTGTATACTCAGCCTGATCTGATAAAGGGATCTTTTTTAATTCATGAAGGCTTAAACTAAAAAAGTATTTATCTTCCATAAATGTCGCAGTAAATACTATTATATTATTCAAATATTTATCATTGTTGTAAATTATTGAATGTCAAGAGATGTTATGAAAATTGATATATGCGGATTCTCTATATTCTTATCATTATCAAAGACTGATAGTCTGCACTTATTTCTTAGATAAGATAAGCCATATGTGGGTGATGGTGGGTGAGGGAGAAAATAGCGCCTCGGCTGTAGAGGCGGATTACTAAAGAAAATAAGATAGAAAGTCAAAAGTAAAAGGTGACATATAGAGCGCGAATTGTTGCCGGCGAACTTCGCCAGAGAATGCTAAAAATTATTACTGAACTATTGCATGATTAGCTGATTATCTGCCAGCTTTTCGCCATAGATTCGTTCCCACAGGGATGTTCTGTCTTCCCTGAACATGAAATTGAGGTCCTATCATCATTGAAAGTAGGGACTTTTAAAATAAAGCCTTATAGATCTTTCAGACGGTTACAATTCAAACAAGCATAATAGTTTTGATTTTGAAATGGATTGGAAATATGAAGTAGGGCCTTCACTTCTGAAAAATACCTATGACTCTACTGTATTAACAAAAGGTGAAAGGAGAAATCACAGGGAATAGCACTCCTGTTTTGTTTAAAACAGTGTATGTATTAATTAACGAGGTCATTTCAAATTACATTGATTATTCATAATTAAACAAAAACTAATAAAAGTGCTTATCACATAACTATGTCTCGTGGCATTACATGGCAACTGTTTCTATTCGAAGGTGATCTTCAACTAATCTTCTTATTGAATTGCAAGTGATAGGAACTTGTTGAAGTTTTGAAAAAACACCATTTTGAAGTGATAGGGATGTCTTTGCGTTGATAATCATCATACAGTCATCCAATCATGACACCAACTACTTGTTAGGCACATGCAAGTCCTTCATAGACACGTATCGGCTTTCGGTCATGATGATTTCTTCTTGCTGTATCTTTCGGAGGAACGCCATCATTTATGTGCTTCAGCCAGCATTTACTTTTTGAAGAGGATTGCATATATGATGCCGTTTTGAATTGTCCGTTTTGCAAATTTGATTGATTGGGTTTGAACGATCGACAAGCGAAATAATCATTAATGAAAACAAATCCAAGAATCCCGCAAGCTTGTCGGACATGAGGCGTGAGTTTTTACAACATCTTCTAGACCTTTAGATGCTGCTCGATAGTCATTATAACCCTCAAACGACCACCTGCTTACATTTGTAAGATTTCAACTTCATGTGCCTATAAAACTAAATCATGATTTCGTATTGAAACGAAACTTCATTTCCATGTTTAGATGCCATTGCAAATTCTGGAATCTGGTGTCGATCTGTCAATTTCGGTTTCGATGTGATCTTAAACACCTTAATCCGTCCACCTGCTTACATTTGTAAGATGAGCTAAATATTGATATGATTAGGTGCGATTCTCGTTTGATTGCCTTGAATTGTTTCATCTTGCTTCTTCATCTCGTTGTTCTTTGCATCTCGTAATATAATGCTCATGTTGTTTTGCATGTAATACACACTGTTCACACGCTATCATGCTGCTTTTATCTTATTGGGTGCTTACAATCCGTAAATTGTGACTTTATCAAATATTTTACATTTGTAAGCAGGTGGTCAGAAATAAGGTGTTAAAAAATCCGGTCGTTTGAGGGCTAAAGGTATCGATTGATAATGCGTAGGCCTACTTCAGATATTATTCAGCAATCGGAGGCATTGAAACTTCACCGTGAAGTTTCGTGTTCCTTGGGTTGCCGGCTATTGTTGTTGAACATGTCGCAACAAACTGTTTCATTTGTAAAACTTGAAAACTTGTGACTTGAAGAGGTACATCCTATCTATTTTCGGTGTATTCCAACCATTCTCCTATACCGAATTTAGACTAATTTAGAAGTTGTTTTTGAAAGTTTTTATGAGCTTTTTTCACCAACATGATTGAGTACAACCCAACTTTCATAAGCTCAACGGCAGATTTTACAGATCCGAACCAGAAATCTGCAATGATTATGCTCTCCTTGCACTTCTTTTGTCAAACGAAGTAGGCTGCAGTTGCTGTGGTAGCACCGTACTCAAAGACGTGATTATTTTCTCTCATTTTTTCTCTTTACTTTCATTCAATTCGATTCGGACATGTCCTTTATTTCGTTGCCCATTGGTCTATGCTTTCGCATAATTTCCACCTTCCCTGTTGAGTTTCTGTGAAAAGATTTGATCATACTTTCGTCGAGATCTAATGAGATCTATAGATGATCTCCAGGGCATAGCTTTTGGAAAGCTTTTATTCACTGACTCAATAAAACCGAGGACATACTTGTCCTTCTGCAATTGAAAACTTGAGTGTCTATCACATTAAGGATATGAGTTTCATCAGGTGAAGCAGGTATAATATGCGGCTATATAGATGTTTATGAAAAGTGCTTAATCTTAAGCACTTTTTCATTGTAAGAAATATTCAATCTTGTACGATTCGATATTTGATATTTATTGCTATTTTTCTCAAAATGAAACGAAAACTCACAGTGACCTCAGATAATCGTAGCGCATCTGGCTATAGAGCATCAAATTTCTAAAAATTATCTATACGATAATTAGAAACTTGGCGTATAATTGTTATATTTCTTGAAACATATTGAAACCCTAGATGCCCGTTTTTGGATAAAACATGCATGATGCATGTATCATGGATAAATCCTATCAAGAAATTTCATTCCTTATTAAATAAAATGGTCTATTTTGGTGTAGATATAACTATATTAATAATATTTAGCATTGTAAAGAGTGGGAAATGTATATAAAAATTACTCAGAATAGTAATTTGGAATTGTACATGGTAAAAACATCGATGATCCATGTACGTGGATAAAATACATAATTAAAAGAGCGTTTCCTGTAGAGAAGAATTGTCCATTTGAGTTAGATACCGACTTTACTAATAATATTGATGCTGTAAGAAGTAACAAATGCATTTAAATTACTCAAAGAATCGCTCATGGATAAAACATCGATGATCCATGGATATCGACATGTGAAACATATAGGGCCTATACGACATATGAAATATGCATGTCTACTATTATTTCGAGTGTTTTATATATGCCCTTTATATTTGATGAAATGGTGGGTATAATTAAGATATTCAGGTGACTTCATCGCTTCTCTCTTTCTCACTCACTCACTCGTTCCTCTTTTCTTCCTCTTCTTCTACTCATTTTTCATCATCTTTCACATTCATTACATGTACATTGTAGCTACAATGGCAATAACATCAGTCAATGCTGACGAACAGGTCAACAATATTAGGCCTACACATGACATATTTTTTCAATATTAAGCAATTCTATCGGCACACATTTTTCTTCTCAAATTGAAACATTTATTGAAGTTTCTAAGTTCCACACCGTGCCCATCAGCAAGTCGACTTTGATCAGTTTGCTCGTGTGATCGCTGAATTACTTAGCTAGTAATTTGCAAAACTTATGATATTAAATCAGCATGTAACTGAAAGAAACAATTGCATAAGTATCTCACTCAGTCTGCGTAATCGTATCTCGCGCTTCTATAACTTTCCGTCACTATAGTAAGGAAATTCGCCACGCGCACGCAGCTGAGGAAGTTCGGTCACATTGTTGGCAGCCTGATCGTGGCCGCATTCGCGAGCCATGAGCGGTCGATAATATTCTCTCGCTGGGAACTGTTGATACCTGTGACTCAGCGTCCCTGCTTAATAATTATTGTCCGCCCATCACGTGGGACCATAGAATTAAATATTTTGTTTATCTGCTTCGGTTTGCTAGAAGCGTGATTAATACGAAATGGACGGCACATTGAGGAGCCTATTAGGTGGCCAAAAAGGAATTCCTAATACCTTACAGAGATAGGAAAAAAGTCCGTGCGTCGCTTGCGGATTAATGTGAGTTCCAGCGAAGTGCTTCGATTGCCAAAATTACTTCATATTAGAATAATTCAGATCATTGACCACAATTTTTCTCCATAATGTTGACCCTTCCGATCATTATTAAAGAAAGTAGCAGGCGTACGAAAATTAGTTCACTTGATGTTTTCACATCCTCTCCTCGGCATTGCTCACTGTATAGTGCATACATTGAATCGAAGCCAGGCATCGATGTGTGTTTTGGTGTGTGCGAAGTGATATCACAGCACGCACGCATCTCTCACTGGCTCTGTTGTCCTTTGCTGACAGCTTATTGTTTGCCATTTCCAATAGCAAGCGATACACGAATTTTCCATTCGAGAAGGAGCAAGTTGTCTAATTCTGTGCCATTTCGATATAAGGTTACATATAACTCTTCCTTTCTAGGAAACCGAAGCGCGCGCAGATGAATCTAGTTCTGTGCGTGGGACAGAAAGCTGCCCAAGTTGTGCGCTCTTCGTTCTCGTGAACCCGTGTTAACTGCTTAATATTACAAAAGTCAGCGCATCAAGAGGATATTCTACTTACACACCTTTATTTATTCATCGTCTACGTTTTTTCATTATCTTACTTAGTTTTCATGCACAACATGGAGCACAATTCAAAAATGAACACTCGCATGTAGTCAGTGAGTTCTTCCACTCAATGAAGCCATCAAGTTCCTTTGATTTGTGCATCAGAATTAAAAATTCATCACTTGGATCAAACCGCAGAAAAAGGGTAAGCTTCTAAATGTTTCCAAATTTATTTTGTCAACTTACAGCATTTAACTGCAAGTCTAGGTACATGTATTTGGAAATCCGAAAACAAAATCAAAGGAAAGATTTGGTCATATGATACAATCGATAAATCAAAAGTTGGTTTATTGACCATGAACACGTAGAGACATTTCTATGACTGTGCTGCTATCTCTGCTATTAATTTTGCAAATACTAGAAAGCTACTAGCGTCACACTTAATTTAATTTACTGGCAACAACAAAATATCTCAATTCCTCTCGGTTCCTCTTAGCAGCACATTTTGGGAATCCTTTATTTATACATAAATATCATAACTATCAAGAACTCCTAAAATGTGCTGCTAAGAGGAATTCTTGGCATATTGAATTCAAAGTGTGACATCATTTGTGTGATGGAAAACCCAAGACCTATTCACTTTGAATTCAACATGAGAATGTGCATGCATATCAGTTTTCACGACGACGTTTCTCGTTGAAAAATCGATCAAAAGTCGTGAAAAGAATCATAATCAAATGGGAATATGTTGAAACGGTAATTACACTGCTTTTAAATTCGTAATTTCTGATTGCTTTGAAAATAGCACAAAAATCTGGGCATGTTGAGACAAAATAGTTGCATGCTAGAAACTATGAGCATGAAAGAACTTAAATTAACGCATTAAAACCATTTCAATTTAGCACTTCAATAGTAGGCTATACTTGTGCTATGGCATCAATATTTGGATGACAAATAATTGAAAAAAAAATTGAAACAATTGAACATGGTATAAGGCATAAAAAATCTATTCCAGGACTACAAAAAGTTTAGATGGAGAATATTTTTATCAATGCGGACAAACTATTGAGCTATTCGATATCTGCTTAAGTTATACAATTTAATCTTGTTTCTGAAAAATGGATTCATCAAGGAAGCTTGTTTAAATAGGTCACTATTTCCATTTCATAAATATTGAACTGAAAACCTGTAGCTAACGCCCATGATATTCAATTAATTTTTTCAGAATCGCTACATTTTAGAAAATGATATCAATTTGATATTTCGAGTCGTTTAAGAAAAATGATCAAGCACACAAAAGGCATAGATGCTACACGACGGACTGCACACTGTAATAAAGATCAGTTATGCGTTGCAGTCCAACAATAGGTTTAGTTTTGCAAAATCAATTATTTTTCATGCCTTACGATTAATATAAAACAATCGAAGTACAAACTCATTGCCACTCTTTTATATCAAATTTGTGTTTACTTATTACAAATTATGCATCGCACTTTTCATATCATCGTAGGCCTAGTTATTATGGTCACATGTTAGTTGTAGGCCCGCATGTCACCATGAATACCTGAAGAGATGCTGTCATATAAATGGTAGACAAGATGACATTATGTGTGTGTTTGCAGATTGTGATTTTAACAAAATGAAATTACATGTACGGTGTTAATATTATAGAAAATTCAAGCATTCCTGACTATCTTCATTTCACGAACGATTGACAGGCGGTCGGCAATAGGCTATACTCCGTATTTTATTTGCAGATTGCATTTTTGTAAAAACAGTTACCGGTACTTGAATATCAAAATAAAATTATTAATAGATACTACAAACATTGATTAAAAAATAATTCATAAATTGTTAATGATCACAATTCAACCACTCCTGAATATCTTCATTTGCTATCAAAATTCCTAAGAATAATATCGCTTGCCACATTGTCAGAGATGAAATGAGTCAAAAGCAGGTTTCTTAATAGTCTTTACTACAACACCTAAAATTACTATAAATGATTTCTCTTCTCAACTTTGAGTAGGCCTACCTATAGAATGTTAATTAAGATTAGTTAAGTATGATAATTCTAGCTGCTCTGCACATCAGCACAAAATTTGTCTTCTTTTTACAGTGCTTATTGCTGAGGCTGCGCAAACTCGTCGTATCTGTGCATCAATGACTCAATACCTGACCTACGCTCGGCTGTTTTTTTCGTCTTGTCTTGTGAGCTAATTAACCCCGAAATACTGGAATTATTATTTACCCCATAAATCTCTCATATATTCGCAACGTCCCACCGATCATCAGATTCGGACAAACGTCTTGGTGGTCCAACTGAAGATGTTTTTTTCAGTGACCTCGTATCATCGCTTCAAACTTCATAGTACTGGTGATTGTTTCTCCGTTGAACTGTAAATTTTTCGTGACATCACCTCTATTCTTAAAAATGTGATGATGACGTCGCGACGGTGTTCGACTCGAAATGACAGTGTTTCAGATGACGTGAAATACGCATTCGGACTGTGGGCATGTTTTCTGGTTGGAAGGATTTTCAAATGAAGGATGATCAAATCCGGAAAGAGAAATTTTCTTATGTTGATAACAGTGATTTTCTTCAAAATTATTTGTATCTGATCGTTCGATGTGTGCTACTATATGAACGTCATCCTATACGGTGGTAAAACTTTGTGCATTTTCTAAATACGTATGGAAAATTTTATTTTTGAAGGATATCCATTCCTTCTGCTGTTTACTTGGGAGAGCAGGGCTCAGTTTTTGTAATCTCTATGAATGCTATCGTACAAAGGATAATTTTAGCAAGAATAATTATTTTACCAAATGTAGGTCTAACAAATATTTTCTTACACGATTACTATTGTGCGGAAAATCAATCATGCTTGAAATTTGAATTAAGAACAAAAGAATACACTTCAATCTACAGCGTTATATTCGGTATAGCTCAAAGGGAAGGAGCGTACCGTGCCATAACATATTTGCTCCAGAAGAAAACTCCATAAGCTGAATGAGTGATCAATCGTTTCTTATTATGATTTCAAATATCTTTCAACTAAATTTCTCAATAAACTGTCATGGCACCCTTCCGGTCGACAATGCTGCATCAAGAAAATATATAAAGAATATTTCAGAGTAACATCTTCCGAATAATCGCTTGCACTGCCATTTTAATCGTTATAAAACATTTCTAGAAAATACACTTCTCTGATAGCTTTTAGAATTATGATTTGTTATTCGATCAGAGTCTTTTTTGAAAAATACCTTATTTTACTAATTACAAATAACATGTAAAAGCTCTTCTTTCTAATTTTTTATTCCATAAATTCATTAGAAATGTTTTTTGAATCGGAGATTGAAAACTGTGTTAGAGACTGATTCATTTGCGTTTCATTAATTCACGTTGTGCATGAATTTTCCTTGTGTCTTCAATACATTGCTATAAACATGTTGATTTTATACACGGTTATTTAATTTGCATTTGAATGTCTCTGTGACATGTGCAATTTTATATCGAAGATAATGTATGGCCTTTGCGCCACATCTATGCTGGAGTGACTGGAATTGCCAGGAATGTAATGAATGTATTTCAATTTGTAAAGTAAGTTCTGCATGTTCGTAAATTTTACAATGTTGTATTCATGCAACATGTAGAATTCATCACTCCACGACAAAAATGTGCTATAAACTTACAATACAGATTGTACAATGATACTAGCATCCCTGGTTAATTTCATCTATTCGATGGTAAAATTATAGATGTCACATGATTAAATCATTGATATTTCATTGACAAAACATGCATGTCTCATAGATATAACATGCATGTCTCATACATATAACATGGATGTCTCATGGATAAAACATGCATGAAAATCATGCATGGCCATGTATGGTGCATGCATGATCATGCATGAGACATGCATGATCATGTATGAAACATGCATGGTCATGCATAAATCATACATGATCATGCATGAATCATGTATGATCATGCATGGGACTCATGCATGTTTTATCCAAAAACGGGCATCTAGGGAATTACTAAGTAACCAATAAACCAGAGGCACTTATGACGCCAATCAAATAGACGTGACCCCTATGGTAGCCTATGAATATCTAAGTATATATTCAAAACGTATTGCAAGCAGAACTTTCACGTTGATAACAGGAATGTTTTAATTAAAAAGTGCTTAAAATTAAGCAGTTTTTAGTTGATTTTTGGCCTGATGTCAACATGTAGCAGATGAACGTATTGACATCTTTTAAATTTCGTCATGAGGAGATTCACCTCAGCTACATTTCTGTGAAATATTATTACATTGTGAGCATTAGTTTGCAAAATATATCGATTTAAGTATATTATCCATTAAAAGAAAAAATTGGCTTTTGTTCCAATGAATAGTTCACGGTGACTAAGTGGAGCTACAAAGCTGATGTTGACATGATTACAACTTTATGCATCATGTGTCACATTGCCTGGCCTAAAACAGTTCCCTGAAGGTCTTCTCACATTTTGAAAGACTTGAATTTGGCAAAAAAGTACTTAATTTTAAGCACTTTTACGGTCAAATTATCATTAAGAATGGCGCGTGTTTATAAGTGTCAAAAGCTACCTTGAGTGTCTAATTAAATCATAGCAGATGTACCTAGCCCATGAATGCATCACCGCAAGGGATGTATGTGAATGATATGATGTGAATATTTACACCATCCACTTTGCCATTATCAACCCCCAGCTGTACAAAAGAATGCCTGAATTTATCAAGTTCCGTCGATTGTTGCTCTCTCCAACACTCATTTGAAATCTTCTAATAATGGTTTCTTAATTAATGGTTGAGACGATCGCTATAATTGCTTTCAATTATTTACGTCTTTATGTTACTTTTATGATTATTGTAGTCAATGAGGCATCAATTCTTGATGAAGAAAAGTGAAATGACATAAAGGATTCTTCGTGCAGAGATTCACAAATGCAAAATCTTCAGGCTTGCCGTTGGAATTAGGTCGGGATTCGGCTACCAAAAATCCACCCCAATCCCGATAAACCCCAATAGATTCTAATAAGCCCTCTCCCAACAATTATACATGTAATCGTTAACATCAGTCAGTGCGTTACAAATGTTTTCGGGTTGTACTGAGCAGTTCATCTTGCTGTGTCTCCATGACCTTGCATCTCGTGCTTCGTCAGTTACCACAACTCGGGCTAAGGCAGTCTATCGGTGCAAAATATAGCCATATACCCTGTGGGAACGAACCTTGCGAAAAACTGGCGGATGTCAGCTACATATTATCATGCTACAGTTCAGTCATATTTGCGGCATATTCGCCGGCGACAATTCGCGCTGTATATGCCACCTTTTACTTTTGACTTTCTCTCTTATTTTCTTTAGTAATCCGCCTCTACAGCCGAGGTTCTATTTTCTCCCTCACCTCCTCACCATCACCCACATATGGCTAATCTATCTAAGAAATAAGCGCAGACTATCATTCTTTGATAATGATAAGATTATAGAGAAACCGCTTATATCAATTTTCATAATATCTCTTGACATTCAATAATTTATAACAATGACAAATATTTGAATAATATAATAGTATTTACTGCGACATTTATGGAACATAAATACTTTTTAGTTTAAGCCTTCGTGAATTATAGAAGACCCCTTTTTATCAGATCAGACTGAGTATACAATACATTTTCATTTGAAGGTAATATACGAACATTACTACTTACCAATAGTAAGTTGCTACAATATCCACGATTTCGCCGGTTGGCGAAAAATCAGCTCGCATTAGTAAACAAATATCTACCAACTAATTATAGCAACTTTTTCGTCACCTGTCGTTTTTTAATTTTACGCATGTTTTTGGATAGATGATGACCATTTTCACATGCGGAGACAGTTTTTACACGAAAATGAACCTTTAAAAAAATTATCCACAAAATCGCTACCTCGCCAGATAATCTGTTGATATTAGCAAGATGCGTTCCCACAGGGTAGTAGGCCTATTATACATAATTAAGTAAAATCAATTAAAGCCCCACTACTATTAAGACCAGTACAGTCCGTGGCCTTCGAAAATTCTGAAAGTAGCACATATGGTAGGCCTAAGCGGTAAGGTTCGTTTTTAGCCATAAAGCAGGCTATTAGGATTGGGATCTATTGAGATCCCAATGGAAATTCTCATTGGGATTGGGCTGGAAATTCATCCCAACGGCAAGGCTGAAAATCTTTGACTTTGAAATGATCTGCTTATTATGCATGCATGTTTGAAATTCAAATTTCAAATATGACTTTTTACTATTTTTGTAATTTTTGTTCTGCATCTGATCAACAATTACTGAAATTTTTCAGAATCATATTGCTTTTAGCCTCAGAGTCTCGATGAAAGTCACCCCATTGCGTTGTTTCTTCACCTGCAGAAACTAAATACTAAAATGTGTACTTCTATTCTTCCCCCCACTTTTTTCAAGTTTTCCAAAATCATCAAATTTCATCAAAGTTAGTCACATTGGGTTTAGAATAGACTTGATCTGTCACTGAGTGACACTACAACACGACTGAGATTCTTACTTGACCCCTGGGATGAAGGACTGGTCCCTTGGATACTCAGTTAGAATACAAGGTACAGCTGTGATCATGAACTTGGTGTGATTGTTGTGTACAGACAAATGACGAGTCTGAGACTGTAAATGTTCTACAAGTCAGATAAGAGGAGTTTTACACACTCAACGCTATACGACGTCAGTTGGAACAGGCAGGAGCAAGAGAAGATCGTTGCCCTAGATGCCCGTTTTTGGATAAAACATGCATGATGCATGTATCACGGATAAATCCTATCAAGAAATTTCATTCCTTAATAAGCAAATTGGTCTTTTTTGGTGTAGATATAACTATATTAATAATATTTAGCATTGTAAAGAGTGGGAAATGTATATAAAAATTACTCAGAATAGTAATTTGGAATTGTACATGGTAAAAACATCGATGATCCATGAACGTGGATAAAATACATAATTAAAAGAGCGTTTCCTGTAGAGAAGAATTGTCCATTTGAGTTAGATACCGACTTTACTAATAATATTGATGCTGTAAGAAGTAACAAATGCATTTAAATTACTCAAAGAATCGCTCATGGATAAAACATCGATGATCCATGGATATCGACATATGAAACATGTATAGGGCCTATACGACATATCAAATATGCATGTCTACCATTATTTCGAGTGTTTTATATATGCCCTTTATATTTGATGAAATGGTGTGCATAAAAAAGATATTCAGGTGACTTCATCACTTCTCTCTCTCTTTCTCACTCACTCACTCGTTCCTCTTTTCTTCTTCTTCTTCTACTCATTTTTCATCATCTTTCACATTCACTACATGTACACTGTAGCTACAATAGCAACAACATTAGTCAATGCTGACGAACAGGTCAACAATATTAGGCCTACATATTTTCAATATTAAGCAATTCTATCGGCACACACTTTTCTTCTCAAATTGAAGCATTTATTGAAGTTTCTAAGTTCCACACCGTGCCCATCAGCAAGTCGAATCTGATCAGTTTGCTCGTGTGTTCGCTAAATTACTTAGCTAGTAATTTGCAAAACTTATGATATTAAATCAGCATGTAACTGAAGCAAACAATTGCATAAGTGTCTCGCTCAGTCTGCGTAATCGTATCTCGCTTCTATAACTTTCCGTCACTACATTAAGGAAATTCACCACGCGCACGCAGCTGAGGAAGTTCGGTCACATTGTTGGCAACCTGGTCGTGGCCGCATTCGTGAGCCATGAGAGGTCGATAATATTCTCTCGCTGGGAACTGTTGATACCTGTGACTCAGCGTCCCTGCTTAATAATATAATTATTGTCCACTCATCACGTGGGACCACAGAATTAAATATTTTGTTTATCTGCTTCGGTTGCTAGAAGTGTGATTAATACGAAATGGACGGCACATTGAGGAACCTATTAGGTGCGCAAAAAGGAATTCCTAATACCTTACAGAGATAGGAAAAAAAGTCGTGCGTCGCTTGCGGATTAATGTGAGTTCCAGCGAAGTGCTTCGATTGCCAAAATTCCTTCAGATTCGAAGAATTCAGATCATTGCTCACAAGTTTTCTCCATAATGTTGACCCTTCCGATCATTATTAAAGAAAGTAGCAGGCGTACGAAAATTAGTTCACTTGATGACTTCACATCCTCTCCTCGGCATTGCTTACTGTATAGTGCATACATTGAATCGAAGCCAGGCATCGATGTGTGTTTTGGTGTGTGCGAAGTGATATCACAGCACGCACGCATCTCTCACTGGCTCTGTTGTCCTTTGCTGACAGCTTATTGTTTGCCATTTCCAATACCAAGCGATACACGAATTTTCCATTCGAGAAGGAGCAAGTTGTCTAATTCTGTGCCATTTCCATATAAGGTTACGTATAACTCTCCTTTCTAGGAAACCGAAGCGCCGCGCGCGCAGATGAATCTAATTCTGTGCGTGGGACAGAAAGCTACGCAAAGCGCAGTAGCTTGTGCGCTCTTCGGTCTCGTGCTCTTCGAACCCGTGTTAACTGCTTAGTATTACAAAAGTCAGCGCATCAAGTTCTACTTACACACCTTTATTTATTCATCGTCGGATCGTCTACCTTTTTCATTATCTTACTTAGTTTTCATGCACAACATGGAGCACAATTCGAAAATGAACACTCGCAGGTAGTCAGTGAGTTCTTCCACTCAATGAAGCCATCAAGTTCCTTTGATTTGTGCATCAGAATTAAAAATTCATCTCTTGGATCAAACCGCAGAAAAAGGGTAAGCTTCTAATTGTTTCCAAATTTATTTTGTCAACTTACAGCATTTAACTGCATGTCTAGGTACATGTATTTGGAAATCCCGAAAACAAAATCAAAGGAAAGATTTGGTCATATGATACAATCGATAAATCAAAAGTTGGTTTATTGACCATGAACACGTAGAGACATTTCTATGACTGTGCTGCTATCTCTGCTATTAATTTTGCAAATACTAGAAAGCTACTAGCGTCACACTTAATTTGATTTACTGCAACAACAAAATATCTCAATTCCTCTCGGTTCCTCTTAGCAGCACATTTTGGGAATCCTTTATTTATACATAAATATCATAGCTATCAAGAACTCCTAAAATGTGCTGCTAAGAGGAATTCTTGGCATATTGAATTCAAAGTGAATAAGTCTTGGGCATGTGACATCATTTGTGTGATGGAAAACCCAAGACCTATTCACTTTGAATTCAACATGAGAATGTGCATGCATATCAGTTTTCACGACGACGTTTCTCGTTGAAAAATCGATCTAAAGTTGATTCTGTCGTGAAAAGAATCATAATCAAATGGTAATATGTTGAAACGGTAATACACTGCTTTTAAATTCGTAATTTCTGATTGCTTTGAAAATAGCACAAAAATCTGGGCATGTTTGAGACAAAATAGTTGCATGCTAGAAACTATGAGCATGAAAGAACTTAAATTAACGCATTAAAACCATTTCAATTTAGCACTTCAATAGTAGGCTATACTTGTGCTATGGCATCAATATTTGGATGACAAATAATTGAAAAAAAATTGAAACAATTGAACATGGTATAAGGCATAAAAAAATCTATTCCAGGACTACAAAAAGTTTAGATGGAGAATATTTTTATCAATGCGGACAAACTATTGAGCTATTCGATATCTGCTTAAGTTATACAATTTAATCTTGTTTCTGAAAAATGGATTCATCAAGGAAGCTTGTTTAAATAGTTCACTATTTCCATTTCATAAATATTGAACTGAAAACCTGTAGTTAACGCCCATGATATTCAATTAATTTTTTCAGAATCGCTACATTTTAGAAAATGATATCAATTTGATATTTCGAGTCGTTTAAGAAAAATGATCAAGCACACAAAAGGCATAGATGCTACACGACGGACTGCACACTGTAATAAAGATCAGTTATGCGTTGCAGTCCAACAATAGGTTTAGTTTTGCAAAATCAATTATTTTTCATGCCTTACGATTAATATAAAACAATCGAAGTACAAACTCATTGCCACTCTTTTATATCAATTTGTGTTTACTTATTACAAATTATGCATCGCACTTTTCATATCATCGTAGGCCTAGTTATTATGGTCACATGTTAGTTGTAGGCCCGCATGTCACCATGAATATCTGAAGAGATGCTGTCATATAAATGGTAGACAAGATGACATTATGTGTGTGTTTGCAGATTGTGATTTTAACAAAATGAAATTACATGTACGGTGTTAATATTATAGAAAATTCAAGCATTCCTGACTATCTTCATTTCACGAACGATTGACAGGCGGTCGGCAATAGGCTATACTCCGTTTTTATTTGCAGATTGCATTTTTGTAAAAACAGTTACCGGTACTTGAATATCAAAATAAAATTATTAATAGATACTACAAACATTGATTAAAAAATAATTCATAAATTGTTAATGATCACAATTCAACCACTCCTGAATATCTTCATTTGCTATCAAAATTCCTAAGAATAATATCGCTTGCCACATTGTCAGAGATGAAATGAGTCAAAAGCAGTTTTTTTTAATAGTCTTTACTACAACACCTAAAATTAATATAAATGATTTCTCTTCTAAACTTTGAGTAGGCCTACCTATAGAATGTTAATTAAGATTAGTTAAGTATGATAATTCTAGCTGCTCTGCACATCAGCACAAAATTTGTCTTCTTTTTACAGGTGCTTATTGCTGAGGCTGCGCAAACTCGTCGTATCTGTGCATCAATGACTCAATACCTGACCTACGCTCGGCTGTTTTTTCGTCTTGTCTTGTGAGCTAATTAACCCCGAAATACTGAATTATTATTTACCCATAAATCTCTCATATATTCGCAACGTCCCACCGATCATCAGATTCGGACAAACGTCTTGTGGTCCAACTGAAGATGTTTTTTTTCAGTGACCTCGTATCATCGCTTCAAACTTCATAGTACTAGTGATTGTTTCTCCGTTGAACTGTAAATTTTTCGTGACATCACCTCTATTCTTAAAAATGTGATGATGACGTCGCGACGGTGTTCGACTCGAAATGACAGTGTTTCAGATGACGTGAAATACGCATTCGGACTGTGGGCATGTTTTCTGGTTGGAAGGATTTTCAAATGAAGGATGATCAAATCCGGAAAGAGAAATTTTCTTTATGTTGATAACAGTGATTTTCATCAAAATTATTTGTATCTGATCGTTCGATGTGTGCTACTATATGAACGTCATCCTATACGGTGGTAAAACTTTGTGAATTTTCTAAATACGTATGGAAAATTTTATTTTTGAAGGATATCCATTCCTTCTGCTGTTTACTTGGGAGAGCAGGGCTCAGTTTTTGTAATCTCTATGAATGCTATCGTACAAAGGATAATTTTAGCAAGAATAATTATTTTACCAAATGTAGGTCTAACAAATATTTTCTTACACGATTACTATTGTGCGGAAAATCAATCATGCTTGAAATTTGAATTAAGAACAAAAGAATACACTTCAATCAGCGTTATATTCGGTATAGCTCAAAGGGAAGAAGCGTACCGTGCCATAACATATTTGCTCCAGAAGAAAACTCCATAAGATGAATGAGTGATCAATCGTTTCTTATTATGATTTCAAATATCTTTCAACTAAATTTCTCAATAAACTGTCATGGCACCCTTCCGGTCGACAATGCTGCATCAAGAAAATATATAAAGAATATTTCAGAGTAACATCTTCCGAATAATCGCTTGCACTGCCATTTTAATCGTTTTAAAACATTTCTAGAAAATACACTTCTCTGATAGCTTTTAGAATTATGATTTGTTATTCGATCAGAGTCTTTTTTGAAAAATACCTTATTTTACTAATTACAAATAACATGTAACAGCTCTTCTTTCTAATTTTTTATTCCATAAATTCATTAGAAATGTTTTTTGAATCGGAGATTGAAAACTGTGTTAGAGACTGATTCATTTGCGTTTCATTAATTCACGTTGTGCATGAATTTTCCTTGTGTCTTCAATACATTGCTATAAACATGTTGATTTTATACACGGTTATTTAATTTGCATTTGAATGTCTCTGTGACATGTGCAATTTTATATCGAAGATAATGTATGGCCTTTGCGCCACATCTATGCTGGAGTGACTGGAATTTGCCAGGGATGTAATGAATGTATTTCAATTTGTAAAGTAAGTTCTGCATGTTCGTAAATTTTACAATGTTGTATTCATGCAACATGTAGAATTCATCACTCCACGACAAAAATGTGCTATAAACTTACAATACAGATTGTACAATGATACTAGCATCCCTGTTTAATTTCATCTATTCGATGGTAAAATTATAGATGTCACATGATTAAATCATTGATATTTCATTGACAAAACATGCATGTCTCATAGATATAACATGCATGTCTCATACATATAACATGGATGTCTCATGGATAAAACATGCATGAAAATCATGCATGGCCATGTATGATGCATGCATGATCATGCATGAGACATGCATGATCATGTATGAAACATGCATGGTCATGCATAAATCATACATGATCATGCATGAATCATGTATGATCATGCATGATGCATGTATCATGGATAAATCCTATCAAGAAATTTCATTCCTTATTAAATAAAATGGTCTATTTTGGTGTAGATATAACTATATTAATAATATTTAGCATTGTAAAGAGTGGGAAATGTATATAAAAATTACTCAGAATAGTAATTTGGAATTGTACATGGTAAAAACATCGATGATCCATGTACGTGGATAAAATACATAATTAAAAGAGCGTTTCCTGTAGAGAAGAATTGTCCATTTGAGTTAGATACCGACTTTACTAATAATATTGATGCTGTAAGAAGTAACAAATGCATTTAAATTACTCAAAGAATCGCTCATGGATAAAACATCGATGATCCATGGATATCGACATGTGAAACATATAGGGCCTATACGACATATGAAATATGCATGTCTACTATTATTTCGAGTGTTTTATATATGCCCTTTATATTTGATGAAATGGTGGGTATAATTAAGATATTCAGGTGACTTCATCGCTTCTCTCTTTCTCACTCACTCACTCGTTCCTCTTTTCTTCCTCTTCTTCTACTCATTTTTCATCATCTTTCACATTCATTACATGTACATTGTAGCTACAATGGCAATAACATCAGTCAATGCTGACGAACAGGTCAACAATATTAGGCCTACACATGACATATTTTTTCAATATTAAGCAATTCTATCGGCACACATTTTTCTTCTCAAATTGAAACATTTATTGAAGTTTCTAAGTTCCACACCGTGCCCATCAGCAAGTCGACTTTGATCAGTTTGCTCGTGTGATCGCTGAATTACTTAGCTAGTAATTTGCAAAACTTATGATATTAAATCAGCATGTAACTGAAAGAAACAATTGCATAAGTATCTCACTCAGTCTGCGTAATCGTATCTCGCGCTTCTATAACTTTCCGTCACTATAGTAAGGAAATTCGCCACGCGCACGCAGCTGAGGAAGTTCGGTCACATTGTTGGCAGCCTGATCGTGGCCGCATTCGCGAGCCATGAGCGGTCGATAATATTCTCTCGCTGGGGAACTGTTGATACCTGTGACTCAGCGTCCCTGCTTAATAATTATTGTCCGCCCATCACGTGGGACCATAGAATTAAATATTTTGTTTATCTGCTTCGGTTTGCCAGAAGCGTGATTAATACGAAATGGACGGCACATTGAGGAGCCTATTAGGTGGCCAAAAAGGAATTCCTAATACCTTACAGAGATAGGAAAAAAGTCGTGCGTCGCTTGCGGATTAATGTGAGTTCCAGCGAAGTGCTTCGATTGCCAAAATTCCTTCAGATTCGAAGAATTCAGATCATTGCTCACAAGTTTTCTCCATAATGTTGACCTTCCGATCATTATTAAAGAAAGTAGCAGGCGTACGAAAATTAGTTCACTTGATGTTTTCACATCCTCTCCTCGGCATTGCTCACTGTATAGTGCATACATTGAATCGAAGCCAGGCATCGATGTGTGTTTTGGTGTGTGCGAAGTGATATCACAGCACGCACGCATCTCTCACTGGCTCTGTTGTCCTTTGCTGACAGCTTATTGTTTGCCATTTCCAATAGCAAGCGATACACGAATTTTCCATTCGAGAAGGAGCAAGTTGTCTAATTCTGTGCATTTCGATATAAGGTTACATATAACTCTTCCTTTCTAGGAAACCGAAGCGCGCGCAGATGAATCTAGTTCTGTGCGTGGGACAGAAAGCTGCCCAAGTTGTGCGCTCTTCGTTCTCGTGAACCCGTGTTAACTGCTTAATATTACAAAAGTCAGCGCATCAAGAGGATATTCTACTTACACACCTTTATTTATTCATCGTCTACGTTTTTTCATTATCTTACTTAGTTTTCATGCACAACATGGAGCACAATTCAAAATGAACACTCGCATGTAGTCAGTGAGTTCTTCCACTCAATGAAGCCATCAAGTTCCTTTGATTTGTGCATCAGAATTAAAAATTCATCACTTGGATCAAACCGCAGAAAAAGGGTAAGCTTCTAAATGTTTCCAAATTTATTTTGTCAACTTACAGCATTTAACTGCAAGTCTAGGTACATATATTTGGAAATCCTGAAAACAAAATCAAAGGAAAGATTTGGTCATATGATACAATCGATAAATCAAAAGTTGGTTTATTGACCATGAACACGTAGAGACATTTCTATGACTGTGCTGCTATCTCTGCTATTAATTTTGCAAATACTAGAAAGCTACTAGCGTCACACTTAATTTAATTTACTGGCAACAACAAAATATCTCAATTCCTCTCGGTTCCTCTTAGCAGCACATTTTGGGAATCCTTTATTTATACATAAATATCATAACTATCAAGAACTCCTAAAATGTGCTGCTAAGAGGAATTCTTGGCATATTGAATTCAAAGTGAATAAGTCTTGGGCATGTGACATCATTTGTGTGATGGAAAACCCAAGACCTATTCACTTTGAATTCAACATGAGAATGTGCATGCATATCAGTTTTCACGACGACGTTTCTCGTTGAAAAATCGATCAAAAGTCGTGAAAAGAATCATAATCAAATGGGAATATGTTGAAACGGTAATACACTGCTTTTAAATTCGTAATTTCTGATTGCTTTGAAAATAGCACAAAAATCTGGGCATGTTGAGACAAAATAGTTGCATGCTAGAAACTATGAGCATGAAAGAACTTAAATTAACGCATTAAAACCATTTCAATTTAGCACTTCAATAGTAGGCTATACTTGTGCTATGGCATCAATATTTGGATGACAAATAATTGAAAAAAAATTGAAACAATTGAACATGGTATAAGGCATAAAAAATCTATTCCAGGACTACAAAAAGTTTAGATGGAGAATATTTTTATCAATGCGGACAAACTATTGAGCTATTCGATATCTGCTTAAGTTATACAATTTAATCTTGTTTCTGAAAAATGGATTCATCAAGGAAGCTTGTTTAAATAGGTCACTATTTCCATTTCATAAATATTGAACTGAAAACCTGTAGCTAACGCCCATGATATTCAATTAATTTTTTCAGAATCGCTACATTTTAGAAAATGATATCAATTTGATATTTCGAGTCGTTTAAGAAAAATGATCAAGCACACAAAAGGCATAGATGCTACACGACGGACTGCACACTGTAATAAAGATCAGTTATGCGTTGCAGTCCAACAATAGGTTTAGTTTTGCAAAATCAATTATTTTTCATGCCTTACGATTAATATAAAACAATCGAAGTACAAACTCATTGCCACTCTTTTATATCAATTTGTGTTTACTTATTACAAATTATGCATCGCACTTTTCATATCATCGTAGGCCTAGTTATTATGGTCACATGTTAGTTGTAGGCCCGCATGTCACCATGAATACCTGAAGAGATGCTGTCATATAAATGGTAGACAAGATGACATTATGTGTGTGTTTGCAGATTGTGATTTTAACAAAATGAAATTACATGTACGGTGTTAATATTATAGAAAATTCAAGCATTCCTGACTATCTTCATTTCACGAACGATTGACAGGCGGTCGGCAATAGGCTATACTCCGTTTTTATTTGCAGATTGCATTTTGTAAAAACAGTTACCGGTACTTGAATATCAAAATAAAATTATTAATAGATACTACAAACATTGATTAAAAAATAATTCATAAATTGTTAATGATCACAATTCAACCACTCCTGAATATCTTCATTTGCTATCAAAATTCCTAAGAATAATATCGCTTGCCACATTGTCAGAGATGAAATGAGTCAAAAGCAGGTTTCTTAATAGTCTTTACTACAACACCTAAAATTACTATAAATGATTTCTCTTCTCAACTTTGAGTAGGCCTACCTATAGAATGTTAATTAAGATTAGTTAAGTATGATAATTCTAGCTGCTCTGCACATCAGCACAAAATTTGTCTTCTTTTTACAGGTGCTTATTGCTGAGGCTGCGCAAACTCGTCGTATCTGTGCATCAATGACTCAATACCTGACCTACGCTCGGCTGTTTTTTCGTCTTGTCTTGTGAGCTAATTAACCCCGAAATACTGGAATTATTATTTACCCATAAATCTCTCATATATTCGCAACGTCCCACCGATCATCAGATTCGGACAAACGTCTTGTGGTCCAACTGAAGATGTTTTTTTCAGTGACCTCGTATCATCGCTTCAAACTTCATAGTACTGGTGATTGTTTCTCCGTTGAATTGTAAATTTTTCGTGACATCACCTCTATTCTTAAAAATGTGATGATGACGTCGCGACGGTGTTCGACTCGAAATGACAGTGTTTCAGATGACGTGAAATACGCATTCGGACTGTGGGCATGTTTTCTGGTTGGAAGGATTTTCAAATGAAGGATGATCAAATCCGGAAAGAGAAATTTTCTTTATGTTGATAACAGTGATTTTCATCAAAATTATTTGTATCTGATCGTTCGATGTGTGCTACTATATGAACGTCATCTACGGTGGTAAAACTTAGTGCATTTTCTAAATACGTATGGAAAATTTTATTTTTGAAGGATATCCATTCCTTCTGCTGTTTACTTGGGAGAGCAGGGCTCAGTTTTTGTAATCTCTATGAATGCTATCGTACAAAGGATAATTTTAGCAAGAATAATTATTTTACCAAATGTAGGTCTAACAAATATTTTCTTACACGATTACTATTGTGCGGAAAATCAATCATGCTTGAAATTTGAATTAAGAACAAAAGAATACACTTCAATCTACAGCGTTATATTCGGTATAGCTCAAAGGGAAGGAGCGTACCGTGCCATAACATATTTGCTCCAGAAGAAAACTCCATAAGCTGAATGAGTGATCAATCGTTTCTTATTATGATTTCAAATATCTTTCAACTAAATTTCTCAATAAACTGTCATGGCACCCTTCCGGTCGACAATGCTGCATCAAGAAAATATATAAAGAATATTTCAGAGTAACATCTTCCGAATAATCGCTTGCACTGCCATTTTAATCGTTATAAAACATTTCTAGAAAATACACTTCTCTGATAGCTTTTAGAATTATGATTTGTTATTCGATCAGAGTCTTTTTTGAAAAATACCTTATTTTACTAATTACAAATAACATGTAAAAGCTCTTCTTTCTAATTTTTTATTCCATAAATTCATTAGAAATGTTTTTTGAATCGGAGATTGAAAACTGTGTTAGAAACTGATTCATTTGCGTTTCATTAATTCACGTTGTGCATGAATTTTCCTTGTGTCTTCAATACATTGCTATAAACATGATGTTGATTTTATACACGGTTATTTAATTTGCATTTGAATGTCTCTGTGACATGTGCAATTTTATATCGAAGATAATGTATGGCCTTTGCGCCACATCTATGCTGGAGTGACTGGAATTTGCCAGGAATGTAATGAATGTATTTCAATTTGTAAAGTAAGTTCTGCATGTTCGTAAATTTTACAATGTTGTATTCATGCAACATGTAGAATTCATCACTCCACGACAAAAATGTGCTATAAACTTACAATACAGATTGTACAATGATACTAGCATCCCTGGTTAATTTCATCTATTCGATGTTAAAATTATAGATGTCACATGATTAAATCATTGATATTTCATTGACAAAACATGCATGTCTCATAGATATAACATGCATGTCTCATACATATAACATGGATGTCTCATGGATAAAACATGCATGAAAATCATGCATGGCCATGTATGGTGCATGCATGATCATGCATGAGACATGCATGATCATGTATGAAACATGCATGGTCATGCATAAATCATACATGATCATGCATGAATCATGTATGATCATGCATGGGAATCATGCATGTTTTATCCAAAAACGGGCATCTAGGGAATTACTAAGTAACCAATAAACCAGAGGCACTTATGACGCCAATCAAATAGACGTGACCCCTATGGTAGCCTATGAATATCTAAGTATATATTCAAAACGTATTGCAAGCAGAACTTTCACGTTGATAACAGGAATGTTTTAATTAAAAAGTGCTTAAAATTAAGCAGTTTTTAGTTGATTTTTGGCCTGATGTCAACATGTAGCAGATGAAACGTATTGACATCTTTTAAATTTCGTCATGAGGAGATTCACCTCAGCTACATTTCTGTGAAATATTATTACATTGTGAGCATTAGTTTGCAAAATATATCGATTTAAGTATATTATCCATTAAAAGAAAAAATTGGCTTTTGTTCCAATGAATAGTTCACGGTGACTGTGGAGCTACAAAGCTGATGTTGACATGATTACAACTTTATGCATCATGTGTCACATTGCCTGGCCTAAAACAGTTCCCTGAAGGTCTTCTCACATTTTGAAAGACTTGAATTTGGCAAAAAAGTACTTAATTTTAAGCACTTTTACGGTCAAATTATCATTAAGAATGGCGCGTGTTTATAAGTGTCAAAAGCTACCTTGAGTGTCTAATTAAATCATAGCAGATGTACCTAGCCCATGAATGCATCACCGCAGGGATGTATGTGAATGATATGATGTGAATATTTACACCATCCACTTTGCCATTATCAACCCCCAGCTGTACAAAAGAATGCCTGAATTTATCAAGTTCCGTCGATTGTTGCTCTCTCCAACACTCATTTGAAATCTTCTAATAATGGTTTCTTAATTAATGGTTGAGACGATCGCTATAATTGCTTTCAATTATTTACGTCTTTATGTACTTTTATGATGATTGTAGTCAATGCGGCATCAATTCTTGATGAAGAAAAGTGAAATGACATAAAGGATTCTTCGTGCAGAGATTCACAAATGCAAAATCTTCAGGCTTGCCGTTGGAATTAGGTCGGGATTCGGCTACCAAAAATCCACCCCAATCCCGATAAACCCCAATAGATTCTAATAAGCCCTCTCCCAACAATTATACATGTAATCGTTAACATCAGTCAGTGCGTTACAAATGTTTTCGGGTTGTACTGAGCAGTTCATCTTGCTGTGTCTCCATGACCTTGCATCTCGTGCTTCGTCAGTTACCACAACTCGGGCTAAGGCAGTCTATCGGTGCAAAATATAGCCATATACCCTGTGGGAACGAACCTTGCGAAAAACTGGCGGATGTCAGCTACATATTATCATGCTACAGTTCAGTCATATTTGCGGCATATTCGCCGGCGACAATTCGCGCTGTATATGCCACCTTTTACTTTTGACTTTCTCTCTTATTTTCTTTAGTAATCCGCCTCTACAGCCGAGGTTCTATTTTCTCCCTCACCTCCTCACCATCACCCACATATGGCTAATCTATCTAAGAAATAAGCGCAGACTATCATTCTTTGATAATGATAAGATTATAGAGAAACCGCTTATATCAATTTTCATAATATCTCTTGACATTCAATAATTTATAACAATGACAAATATTTGAATAATATAATAGTATTTACTGCGACATTTATGGAACATAAATACTTTTTTAGTTTAAGCCTTCGTGAATTATAGAAGACCCCTTTTTATCAGATCAGACTGAGTATACAATACATTTTCATTTGAAGGTAATATACGAACATTACTACTTACCAATAGTTAGTTGCTACAATATCCACGATTTCGCCGGTTGGCGAAAAATCAGCTCGCATTAGTAAACAAATATCTACCAACTAATTATAGCAACTTTTTCGTCACCTGTCGTTTTTTAATTTTACGCATGTTTTTGGATAGATGATGACCATTTTCACATGCGGAGACAGTTTTTACACGAAAATGAACCTTTAAAAAAATTATCCACAAAATCGCTACCTCGCCAGATAATCTGTTGATATTAGCAAGATGCGTTCCCACAGGGTAGTAGGCCTATTATACATAATTAAGTAAAATCAATTAAAGCCCCACTACTATTAAGACCAGTACAGTCCGTGGCCTTCGAAAATTCTGAAAGTAGCACATATGGTAGGCCTAAGCGGTAAGGTTCGTTTTTAGCCATAAAGCAGGCTATTAGGATTGGGATCTATTGAGATCCCAATGGAAATTCTCATTGGGATTGGGCTGGAAATTCATCCCAACGGCAAGGCTGAAAATCTTTGACTTTGAAATGATCTGCTTATTATGCATGCATGTTTGAAATTCAAATTTCAAATATGACTTTTTACTATTTTTGTAATTTTTGTTCTGCATCTGATCAACAATTACTGAAATTTTTCAGAATCATATTGCTTTTAGCCTCAGTGTCTCGATGAAAGTCACCCCATTGCGTTGTTTCTTCACCTGCAGAAACTAAATACTAAAATGTGTACTTCTATTCTTCCCCCCACTTTTTTCAAGTTTTCCAAAATCATCAAATTTCATCAAAGTTAGTCACATTGGGTTTAGAATAGACTTGATCTGTCACTGAGTGACACTACAACACGACTGAGATTCTTACTTGACCCCTGGGATGAAGGACTGGTCCCTTGGATACTCAGTTAGAATACAAGGTACAGCTGTGATCATGAACTTGGTGTGATTGTTGTGTACAGACAAATGACGAGTCTGAGACTGTAAATGTTCTACAAGTCAGATAAGAGGAGTTTTACACACTCAACGCTATACGACGTCAGTTGGAACAGGCAGGAGCAAGAGAAGATCGTTGCCGATGCAACACTTCCGGATGTCAACAACAGAAATATGGGGGGGGGGGGAGAATAGACCTAAAATGTGCAATTTTAGACTTTTGACCTCATCTATAGGTCTATCTTTGAGTGATTCATAATCATCGTTTTATTTACCACCTTAACCAGATGTTTCGATTATTGGTTTATTAGTTTGTTGTCATTTTCCATTGCAAACTGTGGTCAAATTGAAATTTGCTGAAAATTGGCGGTTTTCGACCTTTGACCTTCACCTGAGAACTGGGATGACCTTAGAAATGATGCTGTTTTTCTGAATCCTCCTTCAATCCCCTTTCGATTGATGTGTGGTTTGGCAAAATTGGTGCAATAGTTTGGGAGATGAGGGGCCGAAATTCGCCCCCAGTGGGGCGCGTTAGGAAAAATTCCCCCGTGGGTCGAGGGTTTTAATAAAAAGTGACATTTCTTGATAGGATTTATCCATGATGCATGCATCATAATGTTTTATCCAAAAAACGGTCATCTAGGGGTCATCGTGTGAGTGATGATACAGCGTCAAGTACTTCAACTTGTTTGAACTGTACAGCCAAAAGGAGCAGTGACGTTGCTGACATCCCTGTGTCTTTATTGGCTGTAGTGCTGCAATCTGAAGGGAGAGGGCGAGAATTCTTCAGAACAGCGGTCAGCGCAAATCAGTCGAATTGTCATCTACATGGAATTATCTCCTGGATATGCAGAGTTTCTGTAAAGTCATGCAAGTGAGATCAGTACTTTGGTATGTTGCTTACTTGCGTGACTTTACATCCCCTGAAGGCTTGTAAACGGGGTCGACATCTGAAATCCTCCTTCAGAACATCCTTCAATCCTTCATACAATTCTTTGTAGACAGACATCTTGAATTCATCTAAAGAGGCTCGCGTTCAGAATTTCGTTCAAAACTTCAAGAGATGTACACCTTCGAGCGTGGAATACGTGGAGGGCTGACTTACACGAACAAGCTAGCCGGGGAGGACACTGTGTGTGGATGAGAGTAACTTAATAAACATGGGGTGTTCACACAGAGACGCGCGGGACCGCGCCGCCTCCGGTGTGAATGAACCTCAACTTTGTTGACATTTTCCTTGTCGCAAACACTCACAGTGACACGCAGAGGCAGCATCTAAGACAGCCTAGTGAATTCATGCACATACAATGAACATGAATGAAAGAAGTCGAATGATACAAAAAACTTTCACTTCATCAACGTCAAACCCATCCATAGTAAGCAGTAACTCACTGCACTACGAATCTCGAGACAGTTTCATGCCTTATTGGAATGATCACTTAATAGATGGAAATATCATCAAAAGTCGCTTGACGATTGGTCAATAATCTATTTGTTTTGATAGCTCGTAGTAATTGATAAATAATGAATGTGTGTAGCCTATTCTAGTCGACCGTGAGCGGGAAAAATCGCCATTTTTATCATTTTTTCACCTGACTGACAGTCTGAAATCTGTGGTATGATGAGCTTGCCTTGAGAGGAATTGACTTTATTTTAATGTCGCATCAAGTTTATGAAGAGACACGTCTGTTCCCAAACTTACAGATGGAGAGCATCTGCGGTCTATTGAAGACAATACCGCAGGAAGGAGAACACAATGAACTATTGATTCAAATATTATTCTTGGATGCTATAGTTGTATCTTTAGAAATCTATCGTTTTTCGTTACAGCTTTCTGAAGAAACTTAAAGATGACTTTAAAGCTTTGAAGTCATCAAATAATAGAATGCAATTTCTAGCAATACAATCATTTCTTGATTTAATTTATGAAACGCCGAGCACTTTGTCATCATTAACTGACATGTTTCCACTTTAGAAACATTACATGTGTTTAGTTCACAGACACGAACTTTATACTTTCAACTCAGACGTGCGCCGCCGTAACCGACGAGTTAATGTCCTCAATTTCAGAATGATATTGATGTTGCTATCATTGATATCAAATTTTTGATATGTTTTCATATCGTTCTCAAACCGTCGCAATAACTCGAAAAGCATTGTCAGTGTTTTCAACATATAGTAGGAGGTCACCAAGCTTTTCAACTTACAATCAGTGGAGGGCGCTGTCAATCTATTCCACTCAATTAATCGTACTATGGAATGAATTGTGCAATTTTGAATGACCAGGAATCGTGCGATTTTTTGCTAAGTGACTTAAGACTTCTCAATGAAATTTGCTTGATGAGGAAAAAATTGGGATGTTTTCCAATTCTCTCATTCAATTTTTAAAATAATTGTACTGAAATGAAGTGTAATATCCACGAGTAACACCTATGTGCACATGAAATCATGAATAGCTAGGATCAGACAGAGTAGGCGAGTGACCCGACTTTTCATTCCCACAGCAAATCTCTACGGGAATCCTGTGGAAATTCCCACACATGGCAGGAATGCATCATTCTATGCAACAGCATTTGATCGTTTTGTGCACGATTAATGCAGTCATGCATGCTGTCAAGTAAAAGAGGGTCCATTTGATTTTAAATCTCCGCATTGAAGGCATGTGATGCTATTGATAGGAATTGATACCTGGTTAGCATTTAATACGCCAGCTATGAGCTTAAACCCGGTAGCAGTTGTATCGCCTAAGATTTGCTATAGGCCTTGTTATTGTTCAATAAAAATAGCAATAATCTGTGCTGGAAAATTCTTTGGTGTTATTTGTGTTGCACACAAGATATAATTCACAAACATAAATAATTTACAGATTGCAAGTCATTTCTTGAAATATGCAGCACATCTATCTTTTTCCTATCTGTACATTCGCACGGCAAGTCTAGATATAGTTACCTCTCATTCAAAATTCATAACGATTATCATGACTACATACATTAGAAACAATTAGATCAGGCATATAAATACATGTATATCAGCAACATAGACATATAGACATTCAAAAACTATGTCACTGGCTAGGCCAACCTTACATCACAAAACTATGAACTATTGAAAATCTATACAAATAGAGGCTAGAGACTATTCGTCAGAACATCCTGGCCCCCTTGGACCGATCACGGATTGTCCAAATGTCATCATTATCATTGTCTCACTTTTCATCAATACACAGACAAGAATCACCTTTTTCGAGAAGATGCAGTTTCTGAATTGGTCGAGTTAGGAATCCTTTCTTTGTTTTCAACCGGAAAGTTCTTGCAAGACCGTCTTTTCCTTTGATCACTTCTGTTATTTTCCCAGGGGCCATTGTGGACGAGATATCTTATCTTCTGCAATTAGGCAAACGTCACCGACTTGAGGTGTCTCCTGTTCTGTCAACCATCGCTTTCGAGGCATTAGTGTTGGTAAATATTCAGTTGACCATCTTTTCCAGAAATGATTCAGGAGGTTTTGAAGATGTTTGTATCGTTTGTTGATGGATACTGGAATATTCCGATCATTCAAAACAGGGAAATTCTTCAGGGTGCGTCCAAAAGCCAAGTGTGCGGGAGTTATCGGCTGAAGGTTCATTGGATCGCTGCTCAGGTAAGTCAGTGGCCTTTGGTTGAGTGAAGCTTCAATGTCTGTTAGCAAGGTATTCAATTCAGAATAACAGAGGCTTGCATGTCCCAAAACTTTGCGAAGTGGCTCCTTCAGAGAACGATTAATTCTTTCGTAGAATCCACCACGATTAGGGCTTCTTTCTGTAATGAATTTCCATTTGATACTACTATCGGTAAGGAACTTGTTGATATCTTCACTTTTCAGATCAATTTTGGCATTGTGAGCTGTCAAAAATCGAAGTATTTTATCGGCCTTTTTGAACGTAGTCTGATTGTCACTAAATATAGTGTTGCACCATCCCCGTCGATTCATCATCCTTCTCAATGCTGCCAAGAATTCTTCCGTGGTCATATCATTCGTTAATTCAAAATGGACCATTCTACTGTGTGCGCAGGTAAAAATACAAATGTAAGCTTTTGAGTGATTCTTTTGTCGTGTGATTTCAGATAAATTATCCCAGTGAAATCAAGTCCAATCTCGGAAAATGCCGGAGAAACACATACTCGCTCTTCTGGAAGAATTCCCATTTTTTGATGCAGGGGTTTCGTGTTTGCGTGTTTACAGATCAGGCATTTTTTAATCGCCTTTCGAACTTCTTCTCTTATATGAACAATGTGGAACCTTTGTCGTAACAATGCTATGGTTGTATCCTGCGGACAATGACAGTTGCTAGTGTGAACATAAAGAATCAATTTCTCAATTAAGGGATCTTTGTTTGGAAGAATTATTGGAGCTGTGTTTCTTTGGGTAAATCAGACATTGACAATCGATTTCCTCCAACAATTAGACGGCGTGAATCATCCCAATGAGATCGTGAGCAATAATGTTTGACTGTCTAGACACTGATTTTCCGGATTCCAATAGGGTATATTCATCTTGAAATTTGATTTGTTGAATTCTTCTTAGCAAGAAGTTTTCTGCTTCCATTAATTCATCTGCGCCAATGTATAGACTGTCATGATTTTGTCAAATAGGGCGACATTTCTCCAGCGAATAATCCTGGCTGTGATGCGAAGAATCTTGTTATAATTCTCAAATTTCTCAATGTATTCTGGATAATCTTTGTCATCGAAATTTCCACTTTTGACTATCAGTGACTTCTTTGAGTTAGCTTCTTTCTCGATTTCGATTCGTACACTTTCAGCCAAGTTCTCTTCTTTCTTTGGCTGGTATTCTTAGTAGGAGGCAAATTGATTTGTCCTTGGACAGCCACGAAGGTCCTTTCCAATACAACCTACTATGCTTCAGTTCGGCTAACTTCATCCCTCTGCTATGCAAATCTGCAGGATTTTCCTTTCCTGGACAGTATTTCCAATCTGCAATCGAAGTTAAATCATGGATGTCCTGGACACGGTTTCTCACCCAACCTTTCCATCGAGAGCTAGGTTTGGCTATCCAAGCAAGAGCAATCTCTGATCTAGCCACAAATGAATTTCATCGATGTGAATGCTTTTGCTGCTTGCCTTCACAATATAATCCTTAAGTTTTTGCCAGACTATGAGCAGACAGGAGTTCGAGCCTTGCAATTGGAGGTTTTTTCAACGATGCCACTCGAGTCTTAGCCATCAAATAGGCAATTTCAACATTTCCATTTGTGTCTTCAATTCTTAGATAGAAAACTGCTCCGTAAGCCTCAAGTGAGGCATCAGCGTACCCATGAAGTTGGATTGATTTGATTGATTTCCCATGTATTGTTCGGAAAGGAGACCGAGGAAGCTCAATTGTTTCCAGAATGCGGATTTCATCTGTCCACTTTCTATATCGAGTTTCAATTGATCCCGTAATTGGAGTCTTCCATTCGACTTTTGCTTTCCATAACTCTTGCATGAGAATCTTTGCTCTCACGATGAAGGCAGAAAAAAATCCAAAGATATCATAGATTGAGCTCAGCTTACTCAGGATTGACTGTTTTCGTTACGACTTGGTCCTGTTTAATGATAGAATCCTTCACGTTGCAATAAAATGTATCTCTGACAGTATGCCACTTCAAGCCTAGTGATCAGCTAAACCAAATTTATTGTCGTCTAAGTCAATCACCAGATTAGGAAGTCTTTTGCTTTCAGGAATAGTTTGCATCACTTTCTGAGAATTAGAGGCAAATTTTGTTAAATTCCAACCTCCTGATAAGAAGAAACTATTCAACTTGGAGCATTTTTCAATCACTTCGTCCTCGGTCTGTGCGCCTTCGTGAACATCATCCATATAGACGTTTGTTTTGATCGACTCCACAAATTCCTCTCCATATTGATCACATTATCCATGCATGTTTCTGCATTGTTGAGATACACAAATATGGACTTGAACTTTCTCCAAATAGTACTTGTTCCATCATGAATATTTTTGGTTGTGTTGACTTATCACAATGAGCCACAAAATAAAGTTGATAGCGTTGATGCTTTTCATTGACCTTGGTTTGTGGAAACATCTTTTGTATATCTGCATTTATTGCGATTCGATGCATCCGAAACCTCAATAGAACTGATGCAATATCAGGTAATAGATTAGGGCCTTGAAGGAGCACATCATTCAGAGATGTTCCATTACGGTCTTTCGCACTTGCATCAAATACAATTCTTGTTTTGTTGATGTGTTGGTTTCTTTGAATACAGCATGATGCGGTATGAAGTAATGTTCTTGTTTCAGGACATCTTTGACTTCTATCCCTGAGAGTTCGCGAGCAAATCCCAATTCAGGCGTAATCCATGATTGCCTTTTCGTATACATCAATTCGATTGGTCTTTTCAACAATTGTTTTTCAAGTACATTCTAATCTTCGAAGAGCCTCTGTGTAATTATCTTCCAAACAAGGTCTGTCAGGACGAAATGGAAGATCGACTACATATCTTTCACCATCATAAAATGTATTCTTATCGAATATTTCCATCGCGGTTTTCTCATCACTGGTATACACAGTTGAATTATCAGTCAGTCCAATTGAATCATATTCCCAAAATCTCTCTAACTTCTTGTCTAGCGAAGACAACTGATCGGTAACCTTGGGTTCTTTTCTCTGAATAAGAAGACTGTTTCTGTTGGCTTTGCTTTTGTCATCGCAAGATTTCATCAATTGCTTGTGGCAAGGTCCAGCAAATTACATACCCAAACAGAGACTTGACTGCAATTGGCTTGATGTCCCTTTCACTTTCTGAAGGAAGAACCACTTCTCCATTCATTAATTGATAGTAGTACCGTGCACCGATCAAGATGTCAACTGACGATTTGGGTTGTGGAAATTGATCAGCGAAAGGGAGATTGGTTAGATGAGTACATTGCTCAAGATCAAAGTCTAAAGCTTCAAACGGAGAACAAATACATCCATCCTTCACATGGCCTTCAATCACAAATCTCTCGGTGAGTTTGCATCCAGGGTCCGATTGTAGCCTTTACCATTTTGCCTTTTGACTTCACTAAACTCTGACCTCCGAATCCTTGTACCGTGAAGTGGTCTGTGTCAACCATTTCCAGACCCAATTCTTTCACTAAGGATGCAGTGAAAAATGTCATGTGACTAAGGGAGTCAGTCCGATTCTGACTTCTTTGCTCCGATCACTGTTGTATATTCTTGCTCTTGCAGTTGGCAATATAGTGTCGACAGAATCAATTTCTCTTCGATAAGTACCATTGCTTCATTTTGTCCACATGCCTTTTGGTTAGTAATGTTCGTGTCACTTTGTTTGATTTGTCGTCAGATGACTTCCCATTCGATAAATGTAATAGTTTATGGTGGAAACCTTGGCAAGTATCACACTTGCTTTCACACTTGTATGGGTTTTTTGGGTGACCATCTTGATCCTTTGGTAGGAGACACTTATTGCATAGATACCTTCATCTTTTGAATGATAGGTATAATGACGATCTTTTTCATCCAAGGTTGTGAAGTCTGGACACTGAGGTAAACTATGATCACCTTGGCAGAAAGGAATGTGATTCTCTTTGGAGTTACACGTTTCTTTTGATTTGTGACGAGAGCATGTGCGGAGGATTTTTCTCTATAATCATCATTTTTCCAGGTAGTACTTTTCGGCTCTTTGTACGGATTTCCGTTGTCTTTTTTCTTTTCATTATTTCTTTTTTCTTTGTTTTCTGAGAGGCTTTTGCGAGATGAATAGAGAATTTCTTTGGCATTCAATTTTGTTTCAATAAATTTGAAAAGATTGTCGGTCATTAGAATGTCACTTCTCTCAATTGCAGGACTGACCACTTTTTCGATCCATTCTTCTTGAAGTTTTACCGGCAATTGATGCTCAATAATTTGGAGAATGATTTGATCCTTTGTGACCTTACTTTTTTCCAGAAGTGCTGTTTTGGCTCTTGCGTTATCGAGCAGCTTTTGAAGACTTCTGAAATCTTCATTCGCTTTGTTACTTTCTAACAAGGAATTTATAAGCCTGCGAGTTGCTGCCTCTGGCTTACCCCATCTTTTCTGTATGTGTTGAACCGCGGCATCATAATTCTCCGCAATTAGTTCAAAGAGTCAAGTACGCCAAATGCAGAACCTTTCATGGCATCTTTCAAATATTTCAACTTGTAGAAACGAGACACGCTTGTATTGTTGTGGAAAATCGGTTCGAATGAATCCCCAAAAAGTCGGAAAGGATAGAAAGTTTCCATAGAACAGAGGTAATTCAATATTTGGAGGTAAAGGTCCAGCATTCTTTTCCTCATTTCGATCCTTCGTAAGTGATCAAGGTAAGCTTTGCATGTGGAGAAGCCGAATAATAGTTATCAGTAATTTTCCTGAACTCTTCGACCATCTTTTCTCTATCACAAGCATTACTGAATGGCACGACCTTTTGTTCCTGAAAATTGTTCAAACTGTTCATTGAAACTTCACATCTTTTCAAAAAGGGATTCTACTTCGTAGTAGGACTGATTGTTACATACATGTTCGTTTAATTTGTGTAATAATTCTTGCAGTTCCTGTAGTATCATCTGAAGCGAGCTTTAATCATTTCATTGTCTAGTTCACAGGAAATACCAGGTCCAATAGAGCGTGATGTATTTGTAGCTATATTTAGAGCTTCAACAGCTTGTAAGAATCTATTTTGAGATTCGAGGAGGATTTCACTAAATCGTCTTTGATCTTCTCTTCTTTCTTCTTCTTGTCTCTTACGCTCTTCTCCTTCTCTGCGACGCTCTTCTCTTCTCTCTTCATCTTGTCTGCGACGTTCTTCTATTCTCTCTTCATCTTGTCTGCGGCGATCTTCATCATTGCATAAATGACTTGTATCATACTCATATCCACTGAATCTCGTGAATTATCACCGGTACATCTTGCAAATGAGGTAGGTCCACTGGTAACACTTGTAGCTTGAGACTTTTCATTGTCATCATTCCTTTCATTTGATGCGAGCCACTCACTACGGCGAACTTTTATTATTCTGTCGATCAAAGTTGCCTTGTCTCCTGAGGACTTAATACCAAGTTTCTTTGCTTCTGTTGATAATTCCGATTTGCTTTTTGACTGTAATTCACTTTTCCATGATGATAAATAATCATCAAAGATTTGTTCCGTACGTCATCAATTATCGATTCGGTAGACATAGTTGACTTGTAGCAATATTCAAAAAACTAAATCACCATAGTCTTTTCACACATATTTCAAGAAAAATGTTATTGTTCAATAAAAATAGCAATAATCTGTGCTGGAAAATTCTTTGGTGTTATTTGTGTTGCACACAAGATATAATTCACAAACATAAATAATTTACAGATTGCAAGTCATTTCTTGAAATATGCAGCACATCTATCTTTTTCCTATCTGTACATTCGCACGGCAAGTCTAGATATAGTTACCTCTCATTCAAAATTCATAACGATTATCATGACTACATACATTAGAAACAATTAGATCAGGCATATAAATACATGTATATCAGCAACATAGACATATAGACATTCAAAAACTATGTCACTGGCTAGGCCAACCTTACATCACAAAACTATGAACTATTGAAAATCTATGCAAATAGAGGCTAGAGACTATTCGTCAGAACAGGCCTAATACATCGCAAACTTTGGTTTGAATTGATTTTTACATAATCACAAGATTGATGGAAGAAGCGGCAATGTCTGATTAAGTGTGGTTGACAAAGACCAAAAGAATCAAAATTTTGAAAAGCAAATACTGGATAGCAAAAAGCGTCGACCAAAAGCTAGTCGACGCGCGGACACCTATCCCGTCTCAATAGCCACGAACTCGAGTACACAAAAGGCGGATTGAAGGCACCAGATATGTTACGCCGATGAGACTTCTTCAGTAATGTGATACAAATTGATATAGGCCTAATAGAGCAGCAGTTCGTAGCTGCATTAGAATCTCAGATTCTCAAGACTCCTCTTGCCTTCTTTACGATTTTCTCTATGTTCTGATTTGTAATGCTGCACAGTCAAACATCAAAAACAGATAATTGTATTAAATAAAAGGAAGAGAATAACTTTAGTGTCTAAATAGGCTCTTCTGATCGTCTCAATTTCAATGGAAGTTATCGAATTTTTAATGAAACTAATGGTCTAGAAATTGAAGACAATATGTCATTCAAACTAGCTGTAAGCTTCTAATCACGAAATCTGAGAAGATTTCAAAATATTCAGAATCGCACGATTTTTGATTACGTGCACTGAGTCGCACGACTCGGAATCGTGTGAAAATCGAATCGCGTCCGCCAATGCCTACAATTCAAAAGCCATGTTGCTCTTTACTGAGATTATTTTTGATAACGAGTTATTTTTTGAAAGTTTTAACTTTTGCTTCTGAGACAACACTTGTGACTCGTAAACCGGGCTAATTTAAACCATAAACAATACCAAAAGATCTTATAATTAAAATGTTAGACAGCTTGGATTGTTTTTGATTATCGACCACTGCATTTAAATCCAAGTGAATCAATTCCATAGAAGAATGTGATGATAGCGTAATTGGAATATTTCTGTCTTTCTTGTAACAATATGCTTCTTGCTTCATTAATTTAAAACTTAAATTTAATAGTAAACAAAATAGGCTAAATATTGAATTGCATCCTCAGTTTGAAAAAAATGGGGGAAAAGACCTGAATAGCTGGACATTTTCTTTCCAATATCAGAAATTTGCGTATGTTTGCAAAGTCTCAATAGTCTGAATTGAATTGATAAATAGAATTGAATAATAGTTTATTTGTTCTTGGATTAATTAAACCATATATATGAAATGTTTTCTCTCCAATTTGCCGTGACTGTAAGAATTAATATCAAACTGAAACTATGCACTTAAACGTCAACTGGACAGATGAAACCGCTGAGACCAGAAGAACCGGTGCTCTGCGCACAGCCCCAATTTAAAGTGTTCATTGGCCGCACTTTGAAAATGGTCAAGTTGAGCCTTTGAGAATGCTTCTGACGGAGATATGAACATTTCACTACTTTTACTTCCTTAAACCAGCCCCTATTTTTCTAGTAGGTTCCTATGTCTAATATGTCTATTAAAATATGTCCTATGTGCGGTGTACATATGTCCTATATAGGTCCTTATGTCTGTAGAAAAAAGAAACGAGGCTGTACTTTAAACTTTGAAAGCGGTATTCCAAGTTGTTCAGAAAAAATAGTGTTGTATCTGCCAGGGATGCTGAGTCTCATCATTTTGATAGGACTCCGACTCCGGGTGGCAAGTAGGCCTATATATAGCCTGGTTTTTGAAAAAACTGGTAATCTACATTATGGATCATTATATGCTTACCTGAAACTATCTTTAATGATCATTGTTGTATCAATTATCAATCATTTTCGATGAATTCGACATTATCAAATGTGGATTTAAGTTGGATGCTTTAAGTCGGCTCCTCCCATCTTGTTGATGTGTGCTTCACATGGTTTTTCTCCAGTCTCTACCAGGCAGGAAAATCCCACATCTTTCTCCAAAAAATATGAGTACTCTTTCGATTTTTACATGCGCTTTGGAGGAGCCATCACACACGATTAACATTTGGGTAAGAGGTAATGGTTCTCATAACAAACTAGTATTTCATTTTTGTCCCTCTGATGTGACCCTTTGAGGTGCGTAGGTGTGATCCGAGGCTAGGAAGGC